>WBZZ01001731.1:157500-214479 GCA_019918135.1 Paulinella micropora
TTTATTTTAATATTCTAATTTTTAATAATTTAATTTTTTCATTATTCTTAATAATTGGAGAAGTAGGTCACCATCTAGTTAAATCGATAGCTCTTGAGCTAACGATTTGTATGGATGACCAGAGGTTAAATTTCTTAAACTTCATTAAATCGAAGGCCTAGGCCTAGTAGTAGTAGTAGTAGTAGTAGTAGTAGTAGTAGTAGTAGTAGTAGTAGTAGTAGTAGTAGTAGTAGTAGTAGTAGTAGTAGTAGTAGTAGTAGTAGTAGTAGTAGTAGTAGTCAACTATTTCTACAGACATAACCTAGTACCCAACCCCACCAAAACCACCTACACTATCTTCCACAAGCACGAACAGAAGGTGCAGCTCGACTTGACTATCGACGGCAAGAGGCTCCAACAAGAACGAAAGGTAAAAGTATTAGGCGGTCATCAAAGAAACACATGTACAACGACTCAACGACGGGTCAATACAGCAGAGCAGCACAAGCACAATGGGATAAGCTGCCAGAGCACCTAAGAGATATCTCATACAAAGTAGAATTCAAAAAGGAACTCAAAGCATATCTCTTAAGGATGCAAGAATCCTGACACTGCCTACGGGCCTAAAGAGGGCGTTGGACACCTCATCATCAGATGATACCTGAGTGTGGGACAAGTTCAGCGTTGATCACATCCTAAGCCGGAGTGTGGTTGGCCAAACCCCCTTGGGGAGTCACCTCGTGTCTACCAGCTTTTGCGAGTGCCACCGTTATATATAGTACTGAGTGAGAATATAACACTTTCAACATATATATATAAATATATATATTATATATATTTATGTATATATATAATATATAGTACTGAGTGAGAATATAACTCTTTCAACATATATATACATATATATATATATTATATTATTATATATATTTCCGTTTTTTTTTTTTTTTTTTTTCTCGTTCCTCACTGAACTAGAACTTTACTTTGACTTCATAAAAGATTAATCTAATATATATATATATATATATATATATATATATATATATATATATATATTTATATATATATATATATTAATATATATATACATATATATATATATTTGTTAATTCCATATATATTTATTATTATTGTTATTACTATTTTATTATTATTATATTATTATTATTATTATTATTTTATTTTAATATTTTTAATCTAAGTCATGTTATTTTAATACTTTAATATTTTGATAATTTCTCATTACCTTTAATAACTTGAGACGTAGGTCACCATCTAGTTAAATCAATAGCTCTTGAGCTAACGATTTGTATGGATAGACCAGAGGTTAAATTGTTAACTTCATTAAACCGAAGGCCTAGGCCTAGTAGTAGTAGTAGAAGTAGTGTTTACGCAAAACCAGTGGATAGTATTGATCCCCAGCCCAGACTGCAACACTAACACTGCGAATAGTGGCAGAACCATCAACATCAAGAGAGTAGGTACGATCGAACTCAGAAGCACATTTTCACACGCACGCAGACAAGTGTGATATCCTTATCGCCTTAAAATCAAAAAGCCTTATACGACAGATTCTACTGTAATACGCTCTGCCTACACTCTTATAGATGTTGAAGCTATAATTCGGGTAAAAACATAACTTTTACGCGGTTGCGATAGCAAAATCTGTATCATAATCGGGTTATTCTTATCGTTTTTCCCGTTGGCTGAATAAGCAGCAGACCTTCTGCAGGACGATTTTTCCCCGCAATTCACAGATACAAAAAGCTTCTATCGGCCGCAAAAAGGACGACGACGACGACGACGACGACGACGACGGCTGCTCACAGATAAGGTAAAGGGAAATTATAGATTCTGGGAAATCCCATCTACCATAGGCAAGGCAAACTGTTTTTTCTTGGATCAACACTCCGCGCCGAGGAAAAAGGCACGAAAGCTAGGGAAATTGGAAGAGAATCTAGGGAAATTGGAAAAGAAGCATACTGTTTGAAAAGGAAACGGCTGCCAGCAGAACATTGTGTTTAGATTTATCTGGCACCTATCGAAAACATTTGAAAAAAGAAACGGCAGGCAGATCTTGTTCACCTTTTCTCCGGCTCAAACGAATATTTTATTTTGCGGTATTTTTCCTTGCTTGCGTGAAACCCACCGACGAACTTCACGGGCAGTGGCTTTTCTTTCCCCAATTCAGAGCCGGGTCCAAAGATCTTTTTTTCAATAAAAGTAGGAACGAGAATATGTCTGGGGATCGCCCGTCAATAGCTAGTTCTAGTACTACAGTCTTACTACAACATTATAAGTATTACTAAATCACACTTATCTTTTTATATAAAATAAGCTTATTTTTATATACCTTTGTCTTAATATTAATTTCAATAAAAATATACATAATTTTATCTAAATTCAATATAACTATCATTAAACCTTAACTAGTTCATATTTGAATTTATCTCAAACTCTAAAAATAACTAATCTATCTTTTGCAAAATAAACACTAAGATACATCAAAACAAGTTTCTTAGTGTTTACTGCTGTGTTAGACTTAGTTATCTTTTTTGAAAAAATGAAAGGTCTTCCCTATTGTGAGTTTGATTAATTTCTATTTAAATAAATAAAAATTATATGTAGAAAATAATGATATATTTATGATATATAACACAAAAACAAGTTTTTTTATATATAAATGGTTAGAAAACTTACATATACTGCGGAGGAAGCAAGTGCAAAACATGCTGAACGCATGAGAGAATATCAGAGAAGAAATACAGAGAAAGCACTTATGAGATCAAAAGAACATTATCAAAAAACAATGCAGATATACTGAGAAAATCAAAAGAGAAAAGAGAAAAAATAAACATACCTTATTATGATAAAGATTATTGCTGACCAAATTGAGACCTAAAAAATTAAATAAATTTTATATTAAAGATAATATAATATTTTATATATATTTTTATATATAAAAATATTTTTGAAAAATTATATTACAATCAATGTATATCTAACACCATCGACTATGGCGGGTACACATGGAACCTAGACAAACTCACAGATGCAAATATGACATTCCAAATGAACCAAAACAAATTGAATGTGAAAAAGCAGAATAAAAGGTTTTACAACATAACATCTATGAGGAAAGCAATATCTGACACTGGAAGATTTTATTCTGAACATGAGTGAAAACAAAGGGAACGAAAATATGTAGAACCACAAGTAATAAATTTCAATTGCTACAAACTGATAAAGATTGACACTGAACACAAACTACCTGCGGGGCAATCTGTATATACTATCAAATTAAGTAAATCAATCTCTAAAAAAGTGAAAAAGTTTCTATTAGATTGTATCATAGGAATAATATGATCTATAATTGAAAATTTTAAAACACTTTACAAAGACAATGACTTAATACAAATACGTATTAGTGCTATTCCTTCAACTTGGAATCTACAAAACCAAAAATTAATAAAAGTAAAAGATTTCAATTTGAAGATATACTGACTAGATTAGAATCTATACTGCAATCGAACGATGAAAACTATATGGACGAAGAATGAGCAACAATGGAACTTATTTATTTCAATTTCGTGGGTGCAAGGATGCCAGAAGGAGGAGCAAGATTAAAAGCAATAACAGAAACTGATATATATAAAAAGAAAGGGGTGATACGAATAAACAATGATGACAACATATGTTTGGCAAGTGCAATAATTGCAGCAAAGGTAAAGATAGAAAAGCATGAAAAGTATTCATACATCAAGGACTGACGCAGAATACTACATGAGGATGCAGGTGTCATGAAAGATTTGTGTGAGCTTTCTGAAATTGGTGAGTTTGCTGGAAACATATAATACAACATTGTTATTGTTCAATATCCAAACAAAATTGTTTATAAGACTGAGATGAAGGACAAAAATAATATAATATATACATACTAAAAATAATGAACAATTACGACACCATAACAAGTATGAAAGAATTCTTATCAAAGCAAAACTTCTGCGAGAAATGTATGAAGTGATACAAACATAATCACGCATGTGAATTCAAATGTTATATATGTCTAACAGAGTGATGTAAAGGATATGACAATATTTCAAAATGGAAAACGTGCAATAAGTGTAATAGAAAATTCCTAATGATGAATGCTTCAAAAATCATAAACAAAATAAGTTGTGTGATATAAAGAAAAAATGTATCACGTGTGCTAAGACATACAAAGGAGAACATAAATGTGGATATGAAAAATGTAGGAACTGCAAAGAACTAAAACCTTTATGGCACCAATGTGAGATAAAGAAAAAAGTAATACACACACCATCAACAAAATATTTATTCTTTGATTTTGAAGCAAATCAAGAGACAGGAATATATATTATCAACCATTCAGAAAGTTAATATTTTGACGACAGCACACAAATCATTCATAAAAACATTGAAAAATTCTGCGAGTGGGCGTTGGGTGGATAACATAAGGGTTATGCATTCATAGCACATAATGGGTGGGGGTATGATTATCAATTTGTGCTGAAATGGTTGATTGAAAAAGGCATAACTCCATTTGTAATCTATGAACGTGAAAAAATAATGATGATGTCTATTGGTAATGGAAAAGAACAAATGAGGTGTATAGATAGTCTATCTTTCCTTACTATGTATCTATCTGACCTTCCTGATACATTTGGATTTACAGAATAAAGAAAGGATATTTTCCTCACTTTTTCAATGAAACAGACAACAAATCATACATAGGGAAAATGCCAGACAAAGATGACTATGGTTATAACTCATTCTCAAAGAAGAAAAGAGAAGATTTCCTAAAATAGTATGATCAGCAAAAAAGCAAAGTATTTGATTTCAATAAAGAAATGATTGGATATTGTCATAGTGATGTAGATATACTAAGACGGGGGTGTATTGAGTTTAGGAAGCAATTTATGGAGTTCGGCATAGATCCATTTCAATACACAACAATTGCCTCTACGTGTATGGCACTATTCAAAGCAAACTATATGCCCGAGGACAGCATAGCAGTCATACCAACAAACAGAACAGACAAAGCAAAAACAAGTCGTATGTGTGTGGAATGGTTAGTATACAGAGAAAAAAAGGACAATGCCTATATTCAACATGTTCTAAATGCTAAAGAAAAAAATACTAAACTTACCGAAAGGTGTAAAAGCCTGCTTAGACTGATATGACGAGAAAACAAAAACTGCATATGAGTTCCATGGTTGAAATTGGCACGGATGTCCTGAGTGCTTTAATGGAAACGAACTGAATAGAGAAAGGTCTGTTAACAAAGAATTTGGACAACTATACAAGGAAACTAAGCTACGAGAAACTTTAATATGTCAGCATCCTGAAGTTAGTAAATTAATAAAGGGGGTGTCAATCGAATAGGATAAGAACAAAGGAAGAATTCAAAGGCACAATAGAAGAGACATTAATGGAGCAAGAAACAATCAATCCACATTATGCTATGTTTGGTGGAAGAGTGAATGCACTGTCTCTATACTGGAAGTCAATGAGCAAGTATCAGTATGCTAAGTATATTGATGTGTGCTCTCTCTATCCGACTGTTATGTACTATGACCCCTATCATGTGAAACACCACCAAGCGATAAGAGGAAAAGAAGCCATATGATATGTTGAATAACAAAACATCGCAGTGGTAAAAAACGTAAGCTATACGTTCCTTTCGCCATGTCAGTTGAATACTCTGGCTCTTGTGCGTCACGGGAAGGCGCTGACCATTTAAATAAGCGTACTTGCGCGATTTTGACCCAGTTAAAGCAGTCTGATGATTTTAGCAACACTCTGAGGTATCTTTCTACTCGCCCGATCAAAGTGAAATCTTTACCGAGACCTGCCAAAGCATGAGGTGAAAAGGAATGTATGCCAGGAACAGTTTCAAAAAAACTAGCACGGCAGTTCGAAATTCTTTCTGCATCAGCGCAACTCATCATATGTCCCTGTATGTAAGATTGACGATAAACATCGATCTTGAACACCGACGTTGACTCCCAGGATATCAATGAAGGAACAGAGGTAGGATGCTCACGCAAGAAGAGATTGATCTCGTGTTTCACCTCACCAGAAGGTTTGAATACTCTTGCAGGTTGCTCGCCACCACCACTCTGTGCTCTGATATAATTGCCAGCTGATTCACCAGCGATCAAAAAGAAATTGTGAATATTGTTGTCCTGTGCTGAATATCGTGCTACTCTTGGCCCCAGGACGCCTTCGTTGATTTCTTGCATCGCTTCGTGGATGCTAGCGTGACAAGGATTGTGTCGTGCAAACTTCCTGGAAATGGTGATTTCTGACTCACGAAAAGTGTGAGACATTTCTGCAGCACCTCCAACCCTTCTTTCCATCCGGGCGGACTGCGATAGGGGCGATCCCCAGTCTCGCATTTGTTGGGGGTAATGACCGATATAGTGCCACCACAGGTTGCGAATAGAAGATTGCAAGAGCAATGAAGTTTAAGCTAAGTTTTCCCAGATTGTTTCCTCCAGCCAATCTATGTCGTCTGCTACTACTTTCCACCCTAGCAATGAACGCATGGTCGAAAATAATAACGTCAAGCATTTCAACTGGGGTCCCGTATATATGCCACTGAAAATCCATGATGAGCAAAACTTAATAAAAAAACATGCAGTCTGCTGTTTTCGTACTAGCACCTACGCATGGTACAACAAAACAATATATAATGCAGATGAGAGTGGCAAGGATTCAGGCCCAGAATCAGAAAGAATATACGTTGAATATCGTGCAGAATGTAAAAAACTTATTCTTACGAAAGAACAATGACCTTTTGCGTAAGGAAGGCCACTGACTTTCCATCCACGGGGTGCCAACACACTAGCATACCTCCTGTCAATCAGTTTCTGTTCTTCCCGGGTGGCGCCGAAAAGCGTACTTGAGCGATTGTTTGCTTGAATTAACGTACTCTGTTAAATCATAAATAATAATTAAATCAGATACATTGTAATATATGCGTTACAGGAAAAAAAAAACATATGCGTACGCGTGCATGCTCTTACTTTGCGTCATGATTTTCTTGATGTTCCTGAACCCGTTGTAGAAACTTGCTGTCAATCTCACCTGCCTTGCGCTTGGGCTCGCGAAATTTAGGGACAGGCACATACAGTTTTGTTTTCCCTTTGTCGCTTATCGCAGTCAACTTGATAAATGCTTCCCACCAGTTTTTGGATAAATGGAAAATATCTAACCCAGTATCTTGCACTGTGTCAAAGTTTTTGCACTCAGCAAACACGTGCATGCATTTGAGTCCGTGAGAATGGAGCATGTCCTGTTCTGGCGGTAAGTTCCTGCTTATCTCTGCCATGACTTCTCCAGTAAACCTCATGAACGTGTCAGTCTTGGGGGCAGGTCGTGCCTGTGTCCACATAATTGGAGTGAACTTGCGGTCCTGTCGAAATCTGTGGTCTTGTGGAAGAAAGGATCTAAAATCTTCGCAGAAATACTTTGTTTTGTTCCAGAGCTGTTCTTGTCTAGAAAGACAAAGTCTACATGCGTCATATGCACTTGAGTGGCACACACCCGCTACTTTAGCATTGCCTGGACCATCTCCCAAATGCATCAGTAAGCAAACGTTGACAAGCCGTTCTTCTCCGTCGATGTTTGAGCAGGAAAAGGTTGTTCTAGGGTAATCAAGCTGTTTTTGAGAGGCGACATTGGAACAGTGAAACTTTTTGGAATATGGGGACCACCTATTATCAAGCCAAGTGCGGTATCATAAGGGTGCGGTGAAGTGCAAATATCAAGAAAAGAAAATCAAGCAGATCTTAGTTTTCTCCATTTTCCACTGACAAGTGGAACCCCGTCAGTGCTTACTATAACGGGAACAACGAAAGAGCCGTTTACAGACGCCTCTCTGATCTTGAACTTATACCTTGCACTGCAGGCAAGACAACACATTGTTTGAGGACGATCTTGATAACAACTTTTGTGTTCAGTTGCTAACAGTGACATTTCGTGCCACGAGCGACCACGCAAGGATTGGACAATCTGTGCCTTGATATCTAGTTCGAGTATTACTTCAGGTCTTAAAGAATGTCCTGCCCTGCAAAAACGAGGTTGACCACGGCGGCTCGCGCTGAGATCAGGTATGAGTGTAAGAGAGCACTCTTGCTTACATCTTCTGTACATAGTGACTTTGTTTTGGTTAATTAGATCAAGTATATTTAGATACATTTTCCAATCTACAACCGATACTAGTCTTGATGGATCTTCCTCCAGTAGATGCCCGAACAATAGCCATACAGCTGTCAGCACTGCGTCTGGAACATTATGTCTGCTCTGTATAGTAGAACACATGCTAGGACGTGGGAAGTTTTGATGTTGGTTGGCTGGTCACCCAAAAAAAAAAACTCTTCGAATTTGGCTTCGTGTTGTGCATATGGTCTGCCGGGACCCCGATGTATAAAGTGTTCGTCATCATAGGATTCACCAGCGTTGATCTCCCATCCATGTTGATCATGCAATATCGGCCTCGCTCTAGACTGGTCAGAATGAGCCACTGTACCTGAAGGTACCGGTTACGGTTGCAGTGCTAGCGGAAGCAACAGTTGATTATGACTTGCAGCTGGTACATTTTGCACATCTACATGCCGTCCGTATTTCCGAAGATGACGATGAACACTGGCATAAGAGAATTTGGTCTGCATCAAAATATAACGACGTTAAACGTGACAGAAAGTAAAGTGATAAAAGGAATGGGGAAACAGAAACATAATATTGTCTCATGATCAGAGCGAAGACACTAGAAAAAAATGAAGAATTTGAAAGAAAATAACAAACTACAGAAAGATACCGCCTTCAAGCAGTACCATGCAGTAGTATATTATACATATAATTAGGTAGAGAAGCTCGTCCCCTCAAGGACAGCTACCTAAGTTCTTCCCCTGAAGGAGAACAGTGCATCGTTTATTGTTTATTGTTTATTGCTTATTGCCTATAGAGCTATTGCTTATGGATTATTGATTATTGATGGCTGAATCATGGTTGATGATTGATGATAGTAGTATACGTATAACTAGTAGTAGTAGTAGTAGTACTAGTAGAAGTAGTAGTAGTAGTAGTAGTAGTAGTAGTAGTAGAAGCTCGTCCCCTCAAGGACAGCTCCCTAAGTTCTTCCCCTGAAGGAGAACAGTGCATTGTTTATTGTTTATTGCTTATTGCCTGTATAGATATTGTTTATGGATTATCGATTATTAATGGCTGAATCATGGTTGATGATTGATGATAGTAATATACGTATAACTAGCAGTAGTAGTAGTAGTAGTAGTAGTAGTAGTAGTAGTAGAAGCTCATTCCCTCAAGGACAGCTACCAAAGCTCTTCCCCTGAAGGAGAACAGTGCATTGTTTATTGCTTAGGTAGAGAAGCTCATCCCCTCAAGGACAGTAAGTCCTTTCTCTGAGGGAGAACCGTGTATTGTTTAGTGTTCATTGCTTATTGCTTATTGCTTATTGCTGATGCTGATGATTGAGAAAGGAAAAGAGAAGCGAAAGAAGAAAAAGACAGATCTAGAGCGTGTCATACCTTGTTTCCCGAATATTTGAAGCAACGATTACAGGGACAAAAGGATGATGGACGTGCTTTGCGACGCTTGGCTGACGTGGACATAAACGTTGCTTGCATTTTTTCAAGTCGTTCTTTTGCACTTTTGCACCGACGGTTGCCAATTTTTACTGTATCTGTGCCCTAAATTGAAAAAAAAAATGCGCACAGGGTACGCAGCTCTGCACGTTCGGATGCAACAAGCCGTGGGCAAATCTGCTCGAGGTCTCCTTCCTTTTTTCATCCTTCCTTCCTTCATTCTTTCTTTCCTTCTTTCTTTCTTTCTTTCTTTCTTTCTTTCTGTCTTAAAGTTTCCGTCTGTCTTTCCTTTCTTTCTTTCTTGTTCTTGGTTTCTCAACATACTAAATGTGCTACACTGTTCTCCTTTAGGGGAGAACTCAGGAAGCTGTCCTTGAGCGGATAAGCTTTTCTGCGTGTGTGTGTGTGTGTGTTCTTCCTTCTTTCCTTCGTTCTTTCTGTCTTTTTCTTTCTTTCTTTCAATTCCTTTCCTTTTTACTTTCCCTGCTCCTTTCCTTTCGCCTTTCTTGTTGTAGTTGTTCGTTACTAATTTGTTTTATGTAGTTTTTTGTCACCCTTTTAGACAATCAGGCACGCGAGAAACAGTCATCACTTTCCTCGGCGCCAACTTCTCCATCTGGTATACCTTCTCTCCTTCTTTGCCTTCTCCTTTCCCTTCTACTGCTACTACTACTACTACTACTACTACTACTACTACTACTTCTACTACTACTACACTACTACTTCTACTTCTACTACTACTTATATATATATATATGTATATGTATGTATATCAATCCATCTTACTTTACCGATAGGCCTGAAAGAACAGGCTGCCAATTTACCCAGAGCGGGATAATCCATTGCCATTTTGTCCTTGCGGATGTGCATTATTGGCATTAGTTACCCGGCCGGCCCAGTCTAGGGAAAGTGGCATTCGCGTCGGCATAAGTGGCAATTGTGACCCGGCCGGTCCGCACACACAATGGCGACACGTGTCCACCGCAACCAGTGTGTGGTTTTTTACCATAGGTTGGTTTCTCACAATTCGGTCCCTTGTACTCGAGGCAAGTCCCTGTGGGTGGGTGTGGTGTTCCATGGGTGTACGAGGGGTAGGTGTGTGTGTGAGGTGTGCTTCTGGGGGTAGAACGAGTGCCTAAATCGAATGGTGAAGACGGGAAAACCTCATCTCCATGTTTGAAAAAGTTAGGAGGGTAGGCTGGTCTGGTAGGGGAGGGGGGTATGGAGGGCGGGCGCCTCGTGTTCCGTGGGTGTCAGAGGTGTTGCGGTGTGTGCGTGTGTAGTGTTTCGGAATGTAGACAGCGTGCCTGAATCGAATAGTGAAGACGAGAGGACAAAAGCTCCATGTTTGAAAAAGTTAGGCGTGTCGGCAGGGGCTAGGTAGGGGGGGGGGGGGTGGGTGCCTCGTGTTCCCGTGTGTGTGCCTCGTGTTCCCATTGGTGTCTGAGGGGCATGGCGTGTGTGTGGGGTGTGTTTCGGGGGTAGAACGAGTGCCTGGATCGAATAGTGAAGACAGGAGGACAAAAACTCAAGGTTGGAAGAAGTTGGGTGTGGTTTTGTGTGTGTAGTCGCCATGACTGTCCAAGTGGTACCGACCACCAGTGACCGCTACAAGCGCAAGCGCAACCAGCGTGCCCGTGACAGGCGCAAGCGAAAGAAGATAGATACAAGGGGCGCTTTGGTACCGACCGCAGCCGCCGCAGCAGAAGCAGCCGCTGGCAGCGGGAGTGAGACTCCTGCCGCGAGCGTGCCGCCTCAGCCGCAGCAGCCGCAGTTGGTTCCCGAGCCGGCCGCAGCAGCCGCCGCAGCAGCAGGAGCAGCCGCTGGCAGTGGGAGTGAGACTCCTGCCGCGAGTGTGCCGCCCCAGCCGCAGCAGCAGCAGCCGCAGCCGGAGCCCTATCATACCTATCTCAAGCTCCAAGCCGCCACAGAACAAGAGGAGCAAGGCGCTGGCTGGGACCGCAAGGTCAAGGGCCAGGGCGTTTGGGTATTGTGGGACGGGACGCCCTACTGGGAGCTGAACCGTTTGGCCGACGTACTGGGATGGAAAGACGAGGACGGCCCAGAGGAGGCGGCGCGATGGCGACAGACTGTGTGCACCGAGGTACTGGCCGACCCAACCAAAGAATTCGCGCCTGTGGGGGCAGTGATAGTGGTAGAGATAGGACCAGCGGCAGAGTTCACGGCTCTTGCCCAGCGGTTTAGGCACAGGCAGGGGTTCGGGTGCCTGTGGTTCGCCCTGTTCAACCTGTTGGGCTCGCCTCGCAAGCAGGATGCTAAGGCGCGCAAGCGACATCAAGACAGTTGACAGGTTGCGCGCGTACGTGGCTGAGCAGGGGCTGCCTGCCACGCTAGGTCCGGTCTACACCGCCACACTGGCGCAGCTATTGGCTCGCAAGGGCGGCAGAGCCCTCATTCTTTGCAAGGGGCACGCCTTTGGCGTACAGTTCGGCTCGCCCGGCCACTTTTTCGACGGGGGCAGCCGCTGCGCCTCTGTCTTTTCCCGCCAGACCGCCGCTGCGCCTCTGTCTTTTCCCGCCAGACCGCCGCTGCCTATGGCTGGTCGGGCGCAGTCTTCGAGGTGGTGGACGTCAGCTAGGCCCGAGACACTGTCTGGAGGGAAGCAGGGGGCAAAAAACAATTCATTAAAAGTGTTCTAGGGTCACTGTCCTGTGTACCAGTCGACTCTTTCTTCCGGTGCAGGTCTTGAGACACCGAAACACACCCTGCCCCCAGGCCCCAGGGGGGTGGGTACTTTTTTACCCCCTCCGGAAAAGTTGTGGATAAATTTGTCGTTTTTTTGTCTCAATGACGGGTTAGGCGACAAATTTGTCGAGGCAAGAAAATTTACCGCAAAAAACTTGAGACACCGAGACACCCCCTGCCCTCCAGGCCCCAGGGGGGTTTGCACTTTTTTACCCCTCCCTGAAAAGTTGTGGATAAATTTGTCGTTTTTTTGTCTCAATGACAGGTTATGCGACAAATTTGTCGAGGCAAGAAAATTTACCGCAAAAAGCCCTAGCTATAGCTTGTCAGTCGACACTGTACAAGGGTCGGTCGACACGGTACAAGGGTCAGTCGACACTGTACAAGGGTCGGTCGGCACTGTACATGGGTCAGTCGACCCCGTACAAGGGTCAGTCGACACCTGCTTGGCCGGGGCTTGAGACACTTCCGGCCCCCCAGGCCCTAGGGGGGTGGGTACTTTTTTACCCCCTCCGGAAAAGTTGTGGATAAATTTGTCGTTTTCTTGTCTCAATCACGGGTTATGCGACAAATTTGGCCGTCTGTCTCAGCCTGTCTCAGAAACTATAGGGAAAACTATAGGCCTGAGACACTTGAGACACTTTTTTTGAATTTTCAAAAAAAAATTCAAAAAAAGAAAGAGGAGGGAGGGAGGGGGGGGGACAGTCTTTACCAACCCGTCTCGCTGTCTCACGCGGGAGGGGGTGGGGAGGGGGGGGGGGGGTTTCCCGTCGACTGCCGCATGGCAAAACTTTAGCCGAAAAATAAGGGTAGATACGGACAGCCACCCCACCCACCCCTTTTTCCCGGTGGCCGGCGGCAGTCAATACCCACCACTCGACCGAACTTTTTTGGCGGGGCCGGCCGGTCGCACGAGCCTCGGCGGTTTCGTCGTCGTGTCTCGGTCACAACCCTCGAGTTTCGACCGAGGGCAAGTGGGTAGCAGCCAGGGTCGAACCCCTTGTCGGCCGTACCACTGGATGTGGACAAATCCGCGGAAACTTACCGTGCCGCAAACCAGGGGAAATTTTTGCGAAACTTTTGCCGCGGCCGCAACACACGGGGGAACTTTTGCGAAACCTTTTACTCACTCTGTTTTGTCTGCTTTAGGTGCTACCGCGCGAAAATGATGCTCGCTCTACGGAACAAACGAACGACCGCTGGTACGGACTCCCAACCCCTCAAGCGACGCCGCCTGGAGTTGCCCCGCTTACTCGCACTGTCGCTCGCCAGCCGATGCCCGAACACGCGAAGCGGGCCTTAGTGCGCTTCTACGAGCGCAGAGGATATGGGTACACACCGCTGAGTGACGTGTTATCAGACTTGTTGAAGGAACTGGTTGACATATCCGACCGGACGGTCGCTCTTATGGGCGTCGACGAAAATGGTGATGACATGGTTTGGGAATGCACTGGCATGGATCGCGACTACGCGATGTGTTCTGTGTTGGATCAGTTGGTAATGACAGTGTCCGCCGATGATCCGTTGATGTGCACCGTGGCCGGCCTGATCGCCGCGAAGCACAAGGGTCTGTACCTGCTGCAGGAGGAGATTGGTGTGCCAGCTGAGCTAGTGGGCATAGTCGGGGAATACACTAACCCAGTCTACTATGAGCCGCTGAAGGCCAGCGTGTGGATGTCTTGGAGCTGGGTCGACCACTGGCACATGTGCGAGACCATGTCCTTGCCCCCCCTTGTGCCTGATATTTGTCAGAGCGATCCGTGGCGGAGCGGGGAGCAAATCGCATACGGCATATTTGGTGCCAGAACTGAACGTAACGCACTGGAATACGACGAGATAAAAGTCTCCTGCAATATGAGTAAGAAAAAGTACTGGAAGGAAACAGTGGAAGAAATAAACAGGTGTCTCCTCGGGTTTTTCCAAAGAGTTCAGGCACTGCTGGCTGAGCAGTAAAAAACAATTAAACTGTTTTTTTCCTCTGGTTCTATCAATTACAAAATGTTAGCAGTCTGTCCTACCTGTGGCGCCTGCTTTTTCGAAGGCCAGCTGTACTGGTCCGGGACTTCCAAAAAAGGGGGACCCCCGGGACTTAGCCTCGCTCGTGTGCCGCCCTTATGGCGACGGCGCCTGCATCAACCCCGCTCGCGATATCCCTGGTGGAGACACTTGGGAAGAACGCATGCGCTTCGTTGATAATTTTCTAGACGAGATCCTGTAAACTAATTAAAAAAACTTCTCCTCTTGTTATATTATTTAATCAGCAACAAATGGAAGTTGCGAGGTCGTACAAGCGGCGGCGCCTCGACGGTGCGACCGA
This sequence comes from Paulinella micropora, assembly GCA_019918135.1. Classification (NCBI taxonomy): domain Eukaryota; phylum Cercozoa; class Imbricatea; order Euglyphida; family Paulinellidae; genus Paulinella; species Paulinella micropora. The sequence goes on from WBZZ01001731.1 coordinate 172,135, forward strand.
CGACTTTGTGCTACCGGTCGACGGACAGAGTGGCGACGTCCTTGTTTCGGACGGCGACGGGGGCGTGAGATGAGCAGCGGGCGGAGTGGCCGCGAACGACGCGGTAGCGCTCAATACCGCTCACAGGCTGACAACGTCCGGGAACCCGCACTTGGTTGATCTAGCGGACCTGATTACCTTGACGCTGGATACCGAAGCCAAAACTAACCAGCCGGCCGGGATGACTTCTAACAGCTCCGCTGGCTTTGCGGCCTCGGCCTCCAGCAATTCCGCCCAGGCCTACCTGGCCTTTGACAGTGATTTTTCGACCTTGTGGAGCACCACTGCGCCCGACAGCTACAGCGGCAACAACTATACCGCCATGATCGAGACGATGGTCGATAATCTCCCTGTGCCTGGCGCGTGGCTCCAGCTCGATCTGGGCCAGCACGCCAAGGTCACTGCTTACCACGTCACGTCCGCGGGTGCTATTACCGCGCCCAGGGACTGGGTAGTCGCTTATAGCGCGGACGGCAGTCGGTGGTTCGCTTGGGACAGCCAGACGGCCCAGACCTTTGTCGGCGACAGCCTGCGCACGTTTACGCCAGCAACCGCGGCCGATTACGCCAGGTACCTGCGCGTAATCTGCACCAAAAACAACGGGGCGGGGGTCTGGTACATGCGGAGCCTGGCCTTTGACTACCAGCTGTACAATGCCGGCTGCATCGAGAACACCAGTTATCCGACCAAGGCCTCGCAGCTGGCGCCCAAGGCGTACGTCGACCACCAGGTGGCAGGGACGGTGAAGTTCCCGTCGGTCATGCCTAGCCAAGACGACTGCATCGTGACCATGGACCCAGACGGCTCGATCTTTGCGGTCAAGGACAGGACGCTCAAGCAGCCGTCTTTGGCTCCTGGCGGCAATGGCGCAATCGCGCTCATGGACACCGACTACACTGTCACGACGATCCCGGACACTCTCGTGAGGCTGCCTAACCCTCTGCTCGCCTCGACCGCGCAGCTGGTGACGGTCGATCCAGACGGCGTGACGGGTCTAAGCAGCCATTTGACTGCTACCAACAACCCGCACGGGACCTCGCTGGCTAACCTCGTGAACTCGTCGACGCTCACGCTGACAGGGGCTGGCGGCAACAGCACTCTTTCGGCTCCTTCCAGTGGTTCTTGTGCACTCAAGCTGCCTGCCTCGCTTCCTGCAAGTACGAAGCTGTTGGCGGCCGGAGCGGACGGGGCCATGAGCTACGCGGAGGGCGACTTCTTGCCCATGCCCGTCACTAGCGGCATACTGGTGAAGGAAACGGGCGTGATCAACACCAAGACGATAGAGGATCTCTTCCGACAGGCTAGCGGCGCGCTCGCTATAGGCTACCTGGCTGGCGGGGACATGAAGCAAGGGGCAGCCAGCATAGCGATAGGCGATTATACTGGGATGGTTACGCAAGGCTCGGGCGCTGTCGCAGTAGGAGATACTACCGGAAACGAGAGTCAAGGCGACAACGCCGTAGCGATAGGCTCGATGGCGGGCAATGCCAGCCAAGGAGCGCGGTCCGTAGCTATCGGGTCACATGCGGGCGCCGTGTTGGGGGCGGACAGCATTGCGATTGGTGGGTGCGATAACGCCCTATCGGTACCTGCAACAAACGCGATCGTGCTGAACGCGAGCGGTGCGGACATGATTGTTAGCACGGCTGGTTCGACCACCATCAGGCCGGTGAGGTCGGGCCAAGCGAGCGGTTCGGGTCAGATGGTGCTGCAGTACAACCCGAGCACGTACGAAATGTCCCAAAGCAATTTCTTGCTGCCGAGCTCGCTGCCTGCCAGCACCAGCTTGGTGTCACTGGGCTCCAACGGCACGCTGCTGCACGGGGACCAGGCCATCTATCATGGTCTGAGCTTTGTAGCCACTTCGTACATGAAAAAGCCAGACAGCATGACGAGCAACAGCTGGAACGGCCTGGTCGCGAGTGCGTCCACTTCCGGGAACGGCAACGCGTACGACGGCTTCAACACGGGCTCAAACCTTTCCTGGCAGAGCAACACTAGTACCTACAATGCCACGAGCGGCGCCTACACTTCCAGTTCCAGCAAGACGTTTTCGGGCGTAGTGTACCCCGGAGAATGGCTTCAGCTAGATTTTGGCACCGGTGTCGTCCTGCAACAGTACTACCTGCAAGCCCAGTCCAGCGGTCTGGATAAATCGCCAAAGACTTGGCAGGTGGGCACGTTGTTAGACGGCACTACCTGGACGCTGTGGCACACTAGCTCGTACACCTTTGTCGACGGCAATTCCATCACTCTCGCGCCGACCGACACCGCCAGGGCCGCCCGGTACGTGGCCATCGTGGTTGCTACTATCAAGGCAGGAGGGAGTTCTAGCTGGTGCGGAATCAACCACTTTGGCTTTGACTACACGTCGTGCCCTGCGATCAAGAACATAGCATCGCCGCTCGTTAGCACTGACGCTGCCAACAAGGCCTACGCAGACCTGCTAAGTGCTTCTGCGCTGAAGCTGCCGGTGTCTCTGCCCTCTGCCGGACAGACGGCCCTGGTCACGCTGGACAGTAGCGGCAACTCGGGCACGGGCGCCGCGACCTCGTTAACGCCGTACTCGTTCCCTGTCTGGAGCAACGCCTCGTCTAACAGCGCCACGTGGTCCGTGTCAGCCTATACTTATGAAACAGGTTATGGCGATACTTGGCAGCCGTGGAGAATGTTTGACAATATTACCACAGGCGACACGGGTTTTTTAGGCAAGATATTCTACAACAGCAGCGGAGTCTACACTGCATCGCTCGTCACTGGCCTCGGTTACACTGTGCAGTCAACTAACGGGGTACAGGGAGATTGGTTTCAGCTGCGTCTCGTGGACGGGACTAGCATGCGCCTGAAGGACTTTGACTGGTATCCGCGCCTGGCCGAGGTCAACCAGTGGTCTACTTGGCCCCGGGATAGCGGTGTTTGGCTCTAACGAAGCGTCCGCTACTCCCAGTAGCTGGACAGAGCTGTACCGCTCCGGCAGCGACATGCCTACTTGGCTAGTCTCCGAGCTTTACAGGACTTTCACTCTTACTAGCCAGGGCTACTACAAAGTCTACCGCTTTGTCATAGAGTCGCTCTATGTCCCCGTAGGCGGGAATGGTTATATACGCATCGCGGAGATCAAGCCCAGGTTTTGGACAGGGAAACAGGCATTCGCGATCGACGCTGATGGTTACATCGTGTTCGGCTCGACCCCGGAGTCGCACGCACACACGTCGCCGCTGACGATCGGCACCTCCACGCTCGCGAGCATTGGGGCGGTCGCGCTGAGTCTGCCTAGCGCGCTGCCGTCCAACACGTCCTTCGTTTCCTTGTCTAGCGGAGGGCAGCTAGCCGCCTCTTCTGTCAGAGTGCCTCCTAGCCTGCCCGGCTCGACGTCGCTGGTCACGCTGGACCCGGCGGGCCAGCTTGCGGCCAGCTCGTTGTTGCTAGCCCCCACGCCGGCCCAGACTGCCGTTCTGAGCCTGACTTCTGCGGGGCAGATGGTGACCCAGAGCACTTCGACCACGGTCGTGACTTCTGGCTCGGTGACGCTGCCGACCTGGACTTCCATGTCGGCCTATACGCCTACCACAGACCCTAACTGGGTGCTCAGCCACTCTTCCGCACAAGTAAGCCAGGAGAGCTGGAGAGTTTTCGATGGTGTCGCTGCCAATGGTTGGACTAGCCTCGGCAACTACAACTCGGACGGGAGTATTAACACGACAAACAACGCCGTTACCAACGTGGGCGGCAGCAACGTGTACGGCGAGTACTTTACGCTCCAGCACACGCGGCGCCGGTACAGGATCACGAGCTTCGCGTTGACCAACGGAGTTGCTCTTAGTACCTCAACAAAAAGCTTCACATTGGCGGGGTCGGACAATGGCAGTACCTGGACACTGGTCTGGTCGGGTAACTTCTCTTTTACCACGACGTCACAGACCCTGAACTCGAGCGCGCCCGCTTCGACCGCGTTCTATTACTACCACCGGTTTATTGTCACTTCGGTACATTCGAGTGCCGCGTCCGTCGTGGGGACCTTTACGCCCGTCGTTGAGTCCGAGGGCGTGTCGGCCACTGCCACGGGCCTCACGGGCGTGGATACGATCACGAGTTGCAAAATCACCACGACGTTGCTGACCGCGCTGCCCTCCGCCGGCACGGACCGCGTGGTACAGATCAACGACCTCGGGCAGTTCGAGCTGGGCACCTGGGACCGAGGCCACTGGCTGACGAGCGACACGGCCGTCTCTGTTAATAGTGAAACTGCCAGGAAGATCCCGGTCGATGGCGTAGTGAGGCTGGCGCCCGTGTATGGCAACATCACCGTAGGCAATGCTAACGGCTTCACGACCTGGCAGAACACGTCCGGTATGCCCAGGAAATGGCTGATCACTGCCTCGTTCAAGTTTATTACTTCGGCAGCGGCTACCAACAACCCGCCGACCAGTGGCGCCTATTACGATGTCTGGGTCGAAAGGAATTCACTGAGACCTGCGTCAAGCACCGGCGTACAGCAGACAGAAGGCAATTTTGAGGTAACAGGGGGCGCCCATGGGCTCTATGGCAACGGGCGGTACACTTCGCTAAGCCTGTCGGGTATCATGGAAGTGGCAGCGAACGAGTATATTTGGTTCGAAGCTTACGGCGACACACAAGGCGCTGTCACCTGGAAACTTGTTATTGGTGGGACGGCTGTTTATGAAAGAGGTAGAGTGACTATTACCGAGATTCCGGGCTGATTTTTTTTCTTTCGAGTCTGTATTTTTTAATTAAAAATGGACGCGTTGCGACAAGCGCTAGCCGAGAACGAGAACGAGCTGGCCGCCTGCCTCGCCCGCCGCCGGGTCCTGGCCGTAGAACGAGAGAAGTTACAGCTGCAGATCGCACTGTGCGAAAAGGTCTGTGATTGCAAGGTGATGCGCGAGCAAGTTAAGACGCTCATCCAACAACAAGAGGAGGCAGAGGCGGCAGCAGCCGAGGCAGCCGCCCGCGCGGCAGCAGCCGAGGCCGAACCGGCACTAGAGGAGACGGTCGTGGAGATGCTGCCTGACACCATCAATGGCTAGAAGTCCTGGTCTAGACCCCATTCCGGCTCCTTGGCCGGCGCCCGCGCGTACTCACTCACTCTTTTCTCGAAAACGTTAGTCTTGCCTACCACGCCTAGCTGCTCCATGAAGGGCAGAGGGCACTTGGCCACTCCGTACAGCTTTTCGCTCAGGCCCAAGTTCTGCAACAGGCCGTCGGCCACGAACTCGACGTACCGCTCCATCAGCGTCGCGTTCAGGCCCAGCAAGGCCACCGGCAGCGACTCGCTGATGAACCTCCGCTCGACCTCGACACAGCCAGCCACTATTTGGAAAATGCGCGACATCTGCAGCTTGTTCGACACGTGGTGCTTGTACAAGTGGCACGCGAACAGGCCGTGCTGCGTCTCGTCCCGCGCAATAAACTCGTTGCTGGTGCACAGGCCCTGCAGCAGGCCCGGGTGCTTTTGTTTCAGCCAAAAGATGGAGGCGAAAGAAGAGGCGAACTGGACAAGTTCCACACAAGCGAACGCCACCAGCCGCTCGGCAAACGAAGACCGGGCCGGGCTGAGCCACTGCAGCGCCCACTTGGCTTTTTGTGCGACGGTCGGGACCTGCGTGATCGCATTGAACAGCTTGTCCTTTTCTTGCTGGTCGCTGATGATCGTGTCGATCAACAGGCTGTAGGTCCGCGAGTGTTCGGCCTCATTAAAGATCTGGTAAGAACAAAAAAGTCTCGCTTCGGAATACTGCACCTCGGCCAAAAAATTGGCGGCCAGGTTCTCTTGGATGATGCCGTCCGAGCTAGCAAAGAAGCCCCGCACCATCTTAATAAAATGCTGCTCGTCCGCACTCAGTTTCTTGAAATCGGCCTGTTCCCGGCTCAGGTCTAGCTCATCTGCTGTCCAGAACGACCGCAGGGAAGCTTCATAGAATGAATACAGGTCCGGACGCCGTATCGGGAAGAGACAAAATCGTGATGCTTCCGGCACGAGCAGTTTTTCTTCAGTGTCCATAATTCGTTCAGCTGCCTGTTGTCCAGTTTCAGCAAGGCCATCTCTTTTAATACTATAAAGGGGAAGAGGATATATTTTTTTCTTATGGCGCAAAACAGAAACAAAGACTAACTATGTTGCAAAGACGTAAGACCGAACAGCGGCTGATGCCCTCGTCGCCAGAGTCCATCACCGTAACCTCGCACGAGCTCGCACTCGAGCTCAAGCGCAGCTACAGCGATTTCTCTTGGCAGAGCGTGCCGCAGCTCATTGTTCACGGGGTCAAGTACCTCGCTCTCTATACTAACCACACGGGCGAGGAGAAGAAACAGATCCTCATTTCAGTCCTCGTCGACTTGTGTCCCGACGACAACGTGGACAAGCTCATCCCGCCCGTGGTCGATGTCATCTGGGAGCTCGTGAAGGCCGCCCTCGCTACCAACTGCTGCGAGCTGTGTCCCAAGGTCTGCACTATCAGCTAAGTAGGCATCGGGATCAAGTGCCTGCCCAGCGTCACGGGCGTGCCGTGGTGGATCCTGACCGGTTCGCCGCTCGTCACCATCTGCGCGCGCGCTTTGGCCAGCTTCTCGCGGTCCAGGCGGTGTGCCCACAGCACCACGCCCGGTATAACTTGCTCGTTCGACCGCACTTTCTCCAGGGCCATGGTAATCTTGACCAACAGCACGTCCGCCGCTAATCTAAAGCGCCTCTTCTTGGCCATTTCTACGGACAGCTCGTTCTTGACCATTTCAAAGAGGATCTCGCAGGAGAAGTGGCGCTCTGCTTTCTGCCCAAAGTTGAAAAAGCTGTTGGTGCCGGAGACGATGGCTACTACGATCAGGCAGGTCACGCTGACCCAGTCGTAACCCGCCCGGCCCGCTTCACACGCCTTGAAGCCGAAATTTCCCACGATGACGGAACATATCGCCGGCACGATCGTAGACAGCAAGCCAAACAACAAAAAACGGTTGTAGTAGTAGTAGCCGGCCGAGTTGTTGAGGCGCGCGTGCAGGGCACACTCGTCCACCACGCTGGCAAAATATTGCTCGTGCCTCGAAGACCACTTCTCTTCCTCTCGCTTGACGTCGCTGTCGTCCGAGTCATGGTTGTCGCTCGACTGCGACCGCATCGCCAGGATTTTATCCTCGTCCATCTTTACTTTTGGTGGTGAGAAACTGCAAGATTTAAAAAAAAGATGTGCGATTGCTGGGCCGGCGGCCACTCTATCAACGGCGGCGATGGCAGCAGTAGCAGCAGTAGCGTCGTCGTCGACCAAAAAACACAGGAGGCAAAGGACAAGGTGGCGGCGTACCAAGCGAACAAGGCTCCCAAACAAGAAGAGAAACTGAGGGCCTGGTCGCACAGGCTAGGCGAAGCGATAACCAAGCTCACGAAAGACATCAAGGACGAAGACGCCTGGGGAGATACAGATGATGCCAAGGAAATGAGAAGCAAGAAAGCCAAGCTAGAAGCCAGAAAAGAGATAATAGACAAGGGGCTGGCCTCGTGACAGATACAGTGAAATTTTTTTCTCGGCTTGTCCAATAAAAGAAAGATGTTTACGCCTGGCTGTCCATGGATCAGCACCCGGCCGGTAGTAGCAGGCAATTATCGGAAGAGGCCGGCCTGGCTGGATGAATCGCCCATGTCGAAGCGGCTCAAGCGGCCGGAAAACCAGGGCCCCGTGGCCGTCTCTGCCAAGGCCCGCAGCCTCATGCACTACGCAAATCCTAACCTCGGCGCGGCCATGCAGCTGCTGGAGCCGGCAGAGGCTGCGCCGGCAATGGCAGTGCCCGCAAAGACAGAAGAAGCGAAGGGGCCGAAGGCAGTAGAACAAAAGAAGAAGGAGGAGCCGAAGGCCGCAGAAGCAAAAGAGAAGGAGGGGGGGCCGAAGACCACAGAACATGACAAGGAGAAGACAGAGGAGAAGGACGAAGGGCCGAAGGCGGGGGAGCCAGAGAAGATGGAAGAGGAGGAGGATGAATCGGGGGTGACCGAGGAGGAAGAGCACGAACCCGAGAAAGGCCGTACCTGGGCACGGGCCGGAACTGGACGACGCGCCTAGCGCCGCGGCGGTACTCGGCCTGCACCCAAGCGCCGCGCCAGGTCAGATTGCCGTCTATCCACGAGGTATTGGACAGGTTAAACAGCGCGATGCCGTACGCCGTGCTGTTGTACAGTTCCGCGGCCGAGCAGGACCAGTAATTGGCGTCCGTCTGGGCCGCCCCGTCGAAGGCGTACCAGACGTCCTGGTCCACGCCGAGGCTGGAAGAAGAGGAGAGTTACCACGGCGGCATCCTGGCCCGCGTAGCCGGCCTTGTGGTTCCAGACCGGCGCCAGCAGCTGCGCCACCGAGCCCGGGTCACTGTAGCCCTGGGGCTGGTTGCGCAGGGCCAGCTCTTCCAAGGCGAACGAGAGCTCGCCCACGACCGCGCTGCCGTAAACGGACAGGGTCTCGAGCACCACGAGACGGAAGGTAGTGTAGAAGGAGCCGGCCGTGCCGGCCACGGCGAACGTGCGGCTGCGGTTGGGGTCCGCCCAGTACGCGGCGGTGAGGGGGCTGCTCTGCGTGTACAGGATCGTCCAGGCCCCGCCGCCCTGGCTGCCCAGCAAGCGGAAGGTCCGGGGGGCTTGGTCCGAGTACGTGTGCCTGGCCGTGAGGGTGAAGGAAGCCACCCGCCACCGGGACTGCGCGTGGCTGACCTGGAGCCACTCCCCCACCACGCTGCCGCAGCCATCCACGTTGTACGTCACGGCCGCGCCGGCGGCGGGCAGGCCGCCCGGGGTACACCTCGGCAAAGATCCAGCGGTACGCTAGGTAGTCGCCGGACGCGTTCAGCACGTAGTTCCGCCTCCAGCGGTAGCCCCAGGCGTCCTCCTGTCCGCCCCGCGGGGTTTCGTACAGTACCGTCCAATTCCCCTCGTCGCTGCCCTGCGCCGTCGCGGCAAGGTAGAGCCGGCGCGGGGCCCCGCCGCGCCAGGGGGGCCGGGCCGTGCCCGGCAGGTAGCCGGCCAGCGTGAAGTCTGTCAGGCGCACCGGCTGGCCGTCCAGGCGGCGCAGCTGCAGCCATTCGCCCGCGAGCTGCTCGTTGCGAGTGGTGTTGGTAGTGGTGGGCCCCACGTAAGAGCCAGGAGCACGGCTCTCGGGGCCCAGGTAGTAGCCGCGGCTCAGCCACTCACGCGGCGCGGCACCAACCGCCAGCCGCTGCCCCGGGTACTCTGTGCCGTCGAACGCGTGCCAACAGCGCCGGCCCGTAGACTGCAGGCCGGAGCAGGTCGCCGCCCAAGGCCCCGACACGTCGGCGGAAAAGTTCTGGAAAAAGGGCACGACCGAGGGCCCGGCGGCGCAATAGTTCGGGCTCTGGCTCGGTGTCCGCGTCGCCGTAGCGGTGGGGCTCGGGCTACTGCTCGGGGTGGCAGTGGGTGACCAGGTCGCCGACGCGCTGGCGGTCGCGCTGCCCGTGGGCGTGGGCGTGGGCGTAGACGAGCCGGGCGGGCTGCGGGTAGGCGTGGGCGAGCCCGTGGCGCTCGGCGAGGGTGTAGGCGTGGGCGTGGACGAGCCGGGGGGGCTGCGGGTAGGCGTGGACGAGCCGGTGGCGCTCGGTGAAGATGTCGGCGTGGGCGTGGGCGTGGACGAGCCGGGGGGGCTGCGGGTAGGCGTGGACGAGCCGGTGGCGCTCGGTGAAGGTGTCGGCGTGGGCGTGGACAAGCCAGTCGCGCCCGGTCCCGCGGGTGTCTCGCTGTGGGTGGCAGTCGGGCTGGGGCTGCGCGTGGGCGAGCCCGTGGCGCTCGGCGAGGGTGTAGGAGTGGGCGTGGGCGAGCCCGTGGCGCTCGGCGAGGGTGTAGGCATGGGCGTGGACGAGCCCGTCGCGCCCGGTGGCGAGGGCGGACCGGGCCCCACGGGTGTCTGGCTGTGGGTGGTAGTCGGGCTGGGGCTGCGCGTGGGCGAGCCCGTGGCGCTCGGCGAGGGTGTAGGCGTGGGCGTGGGCGAGCCCGTCGCGCCCGGCGACGAGGGCGGACCCGGCCCCCCGGGTGTCTCGCTGTGGGTGGTAGTCGGGCTCCGCGTGGGCGAGCCCGTGGCGCTCGGCGAGGGTGTAGGCGTGGGCGAGCCCGTGGCGCCCGGTGGCGAGGGCGGACCCGGCCTCCCGGGTGTCTCGCTGTGGGTGGTAGTCGGGCTGGGGCTCCGCGTGGGCGAGCCCGTGGCGCTCGGCGAGGGTGTAGGCGTGGGCGAGCCCGTGGCGCCCGGTGGCGAGGGCGGACCCGGCCCCGCGGGTATCTCGCTGTGGGTGGTAGTCGGGCTGGGGCTGCGCGTGGGCGAGCCCGTGGCGCTCGGCGAGGGTGTAGGCGTGGGCGTGGGCGAGCCCGTCACGCCCGGCGACGAGGGCGGACCCGCCCCGGGGGGCGTCCCGCTGTGCGTGGCAGTGTGGCTCTGGCTGTCGCTGGCGCCGCCGCTCCGGCTGGGGCCGGGCGAGGGGTCCCCCCCCTGGCTAGGGCTCGCGGCCGGGCTGGACGAGAGCCCGGGGCTTCGCGGGGGCGACGGCAGGGAAGATGCCTCCGGGGGTGGTAGCCATTGCTGGCAGGTCAGCGGCGCCTGCCAGGCCGCCAGGCCCGAGGCCTGCACCAGCTCCAGGCAAGACTGGGCCGTCAGGTTAGCCCCCCAACCACTCAGGTCCTGGGCCAGGAGTGGTGCGCCGGCCAGCAGGCCCCCGGCCTCCCGCAGGTTGTCCAGCCTCCAACCCGACAGGTCAGCGCGCAGCTCGGCCGCCGCTGCGAACATGCCGGTCGCGTTCACGACCTGCGTCAGGTTCCAGCGCTCCAGGCCCGGGATGGTGGTCGCCGCCGTGCCGCGGAACAGCCACGCCGTGTCCAGGACCCGCGACGTGTCCCAACCGCTCACGTTGGCGAACTTCAGGCAGGGGGAGTCGGCGAACGCCGCTCGCAACGAAGTGGCCGAACCAGTCTGCAGGCCCGAGACGTCGAAGCACGCGGCGGGCGACAGCTCCGCGAAGCTGTACGCCAGCGACGTGACGTGTGAGGTGTCCAGGTCTGACAACGGCGGCAGCGAAACCAGCGCGGCCTCGCCGTAGAAGTGGTAGCCCGTGCCGGGCGCCAGCTGCAGCCCACCCCACTGCGTGATGCGCAGCAGCCCGACCCCCCCTGTCTGCTGTTGGCGCCACTCCGGTGTCATGGCCCAACCCACGACCGGACCGGCTACAAGAACCTGAACCAGCCCCCCCCCGCGGAACGTGTGGGCACAGGGCTCAGCAGAGCTGCAACTCTGGGCCGGCGTGCCGTCGCCCCAGAACACCACCAAGAACACCACCAAGCTGTCGCCGGCCTGCGCCGCGCGGCGGCGGCGCGCGCCGTTGGCTCCGGCCATGGGCAGCGTCCAGGTCGTGCCACCTGCTAGCACTGACAGCTCCAGCACGAGGTCGGTGCTAACCGGCTCGCGCCGGGGCAGCACACAATAGGCCCCGGCGCGGGGCGCCAGGGCGGCCCAGAGGATACCCAGCCAGGCGATGCCCATCACGGCCGGCTGAGGGAGGAAGCCGAGCCGACGAAGGCAGCAGGCGGCGCCGCAGAGAGGCAGGGACAGCAGTCAGCCACGTCCCCGCTCCTTTCCTTCCTTTCTGGGAGGCTGCCGGGGGGCCCCGTGCCAACCCCGCGGGGGGTGGGGGAAGGCGGCGCGGGCTTGTGAGCGGCGGGAGGGGAGGGCGAAGGGTAGGAGGGGGGCTGGGGGTACGGAGCAGAGGACGCACACCCTCCCCCCCCTCCTCCCTTTCCCTCGTCCTGCTTAGACACCTACTGACCACACACACACCTACCCACACGCACACGCACCGCGCACCCCTGGTCGCAACTTCTGGGACCCAGGGGAGGGAGGGGGTTTGCCCCCAGGCCGGTGCTAGCAGTCATGTCCCGGCTGCAGCTATGGCGCCTGTGGTCAGTGTGGTGCGCCGGGCCCAGCCCGCGGCTAGTACTACTGTCTGTGCAAGGGCCTCTGTTCCAGGCGCTGTGCGCCGAGCCCGCCCTCACCGCCCGGCCCTACGCACACCATCTAGTGCTGGGGCCGCTAGAGAGCGCGACTGTGTTCGAAGTACAGCCGTTCGTCAGGTTCCCACAGTGCGAGTCCTTGGAGGTCGCGAGCGTACTCGCTACCACGTGTGGCGCGGTGGAGTGGCACTACCAGGACGACGCCGTGCGCGTGCGCGGGCCCCGAGTGGAGGAGCGGTTCTACCCCCCGACGTGCTCGAGGTCAGCAGCCGCGCCGGCCTGCGCCAGCCCGCCCACCCCGACGTGACCCTGCGCTTCCGTGTGACCTGCCACGACGCCTACCAGTGCCGCGTGGCCTACACGCCCGTCCTGGTGTGCACCGACCGGTACACCAGGCGCCTGGCAGCCTGCGGGGCCCTGGCGTGGGCCGTGCTCGCGCTGTGCGTCGTCACGGTCTGCGCCGCGCGGCGCTGCCGGTCCGGCGGACGCCCCCCTCCGCCGCGGGCGGTGGCGTGGCTGGCTAGTGCACAGTAACCACGGGAACGGGGGGGAGTAACAGGAGGTAGCTGGGCCTGCCCGGGCGACGGGTGCGGCGGCGGGCCAGAGCCTGCCCAGACAACAGCTGCGGCGGCGTGCAGGAGGCTCTGCGCCGGAGCTTCACTAACGAACGTGCCAGGGCGGGGAGCCCTGCGACTTTGCAGTGCCCAGTGGCGAAGAGACTCTGCCCGGCTGAAGTTGCAGGTGCTCGTGATAATTGGGATAGTATCCCGCTGTCGCTCACGGTGCAAGACTGTGCGGCGCTCGAAGAAATGCGCTTCTGCCCCGAGCCGGGGGTCCGGCGGGTAGCCGGCGAAGGCCGGCGGCTCTCCATCCACATCCAGGAGTGTAATCAGCTGAGGCAACTGTCGCTGCCCCCCCTGCGCCTCCCGCTGGAGCTCACGGTTCGTGACTGTGCTGCGCTCGGAACTATAGACCTGCCCGCCCCCCAGGACGGACCGCGCGGCGACCTCACACTCAAGCTAGCCGGTTGTCCTCTACTGGCCCAGGGGGGGTTCAGCACCGGAGCGGGACAAGGGGAGGGGGCCAGCAGTGCGCCGGGGCGAGAGAGAGAGGGGGTCGCGTAGTCTGGCTAGCGGCCAAACCCGGCCAGGCACCGGAGCGAGGAAGGGGAGGGGACGCCGGCTCATTAAAAGGCCAAGCCCGGCATAGAAGCCCCGAGGGGGGCTGGCTACTTTCCTACGGCCCGGGGCGGGGGTAGCTGTCAGGGATTGGTAATTTAATGTGCGCACGTGCGCGGTGGACAGACTAGCGCTACAGCGTGGCCACCGGCGCTAAGCGCACCCGTCGTGCGCGTGGGGGGGAGGGCGAGGCGGTCCAGACGTCAGGGCCGGGCTTAGCAGCCGCGCGGGCTAGGGGCTGCTGCGCGAGGCCTGGCTAGCGGTCGCACAGCTGCAGCGCCCGGCCGCTGGCCAAGTCAAACGTACAACCACAGCCGAAGCGAATCGTGTGCTCTTCCAGGACGAAGTCGGCGGGGCCTTCGTCGGCTAGATGGCCGGAGCAGGAACAGGAGGGGCCCAGGGGTTCGCGCTGCGCGTAGCTCCTCATCGTGGCCCGCTGGGTGCTGGCGTTCTGTGGTAGTACCGTGCCGCCGACCCAAGGGGCCGGGGAGGGGCGGGGGCCGCGGGGGTGGGTCGTGGGCCGGTGGGGGGGGGGGGGGGGCGTCGGGGCGAGGGGGCCTACGTAGCGCCGCGGGTGCCCCCGGGCCTACGTAGCGCCCGCGGGGGGAGGGGCGCCGCCGGCCGGCCGCCCCCGTCGCCCCTCCCCGGACTGCGCCTGCGCTGGCCGTAGGCCGGCGCTCCAGCTCTGGAGCTGCAGGAGCCACTGTGGACGGTGCTCGCCGCCCGCAAGCGCCGGTGGCGACCGGCGGTGCTCGCCGCCCGCCGCGGGCGGGTGCCGCCCGCGGGCGGGTGCCGCCGCCGGGCCCGACACGATCGTCGGCGCCCGCTTCCGTGTCAGCGCCCGCTTCCGTGTCAGCGTCCGCCTCCTCAGGGTCGGCCTCCGTCTCCTCAGGGTCGGTCTCTGTCTCCGGGTCGGTCTCTGTCTCGGAGTCCGCCGCCTGACGGGCGTGGCGCCCGCACAGCCCGGGCGTGGCGGCCCCGGCGCGCCGGAAGAGGCTTCTCCGTGCGCAGGGCCGGCAGGCCGGCACCCAGGCCGTCCAGCGCCGGCCGTGCCCCGGCCTGTACCTGCCCAGCAGCGGTCCGCGGCGCCACCCCTGGAAACTGTACTTGACCGTGCCCCGGCGCCGGGCAGCACGCGCGGCGGAGGGTGCCATAACAGGGGCTTCTGCCCCCCTGCCGCGTGTACGGCGGGGCTGAGCTGGCCCGGCCCGCCCCCGCGCGCGCCCGGGGGGGAGGCGGCGGGGCGCCCCGCCCCGGGCGCGGCGCCACGCCCGTGCCCGGGCCCAGGGGGGGGGGGGGAAGGCTGGCAGGAGGAGGGGGGGGGAGGTCGTCGGGCGGAGGGGGGGTGCCCCCCGACGAAACCTGTCTCCTCCCACCGCCCCGCGCACGCCGGCTCTCCGGGCACGGGGGCCGCCCGCCCCCGGCTGGCAGAAATGCTGAGCGTGGACGACTGCCTAGCGGCCAGGCCGGGGGCCCGCTCCCGCGCGGCCCGCATCCCGCGCCAGCATGCCTGCCCCGACTGCCAGGGCAGCGAACTCGTGTGCGTGAACGGCTCTGCGTGTGACTGTGGGTGGCTGGGCTCCGTCGTAGCCGAGCACCTGACGAGGCTGCTGGTGCAGCGCGGCTACGCCCGGCGGCTGTCGCACCCACGGGACGTAGTGGGTGAGTGGCTGCCGTTCCTGCCCCCGGGAGCGGCGGCCCAGCCGCTCCCCCGCTGTCGGTGTGCTGGGGCAGGGCACAGGATCCGGGGGGGCTTCCCTCAGCAGCGCGACGGCCGAGGCCTGGCTGCAGGACCTGGAGGACCGGCACGGGGCGGGCCCCCGCACCGTCTGGCTCCTCCACCGCAAGCGGCGGCAGCCCGTGGCCAAGCTGCTGGCGGGCCGCGCGCGCGGCCTGGGCTGGTCCGTGGAGTTCTGGACCGAGGACGAACTGCTGTTCCCGCCCGACACGCACGGCCCGTACTTCGCGGAGCACCGGGTGCTGCCCCGGAGGAAGTGAGCGAGCTGGCCAGGACCTACTCGGTGCTGCCCCAGGAGCAGTTCCCCGTCCTGCACAGCGGCGACCCCGCCGCTCGCTGGTGGGGCGTGCGGCCCGGCGACATTGTGCGCGTGTCTTCGTGGCTGGACGGGGGCGAGCAGCCACCTACCGCCGGTGCGGGCCCCTGGGCGCCGAACAGTTCCGGCGCGACAGCATCGTCCCCAAGAAGCCGAGGCAGGTCGATCGCCAGGGCCGCTACACCACTTGAGGGGAGGGCGGCCCCCCCCCCCCTCCCCCGCCCCTTTCGCCTGCCACCCGCAACGGTTAGTGGGGGGCTCTCCGCAGGTCCTCTGTCCGCCTCTCTTCTCCTTTGTAGCCCGTGCTGCCGGCCGGCAACAAGGCAGGCATCGGGTGCGGAGCCAACCAACTGCCTCCCCCGCCTGGCTGTCAAAAACAGAACGGTGCTTTTAATAAAAAATAACTCTCGTAAGCCCTTCCTTCTACTTCCTAAAACAGGACGGTGGGTGCTAAGAGAAGATGTTGCCTAGCGCTAGGTCACGGATGGCCCTTCTGAGCGCGGATACCTCCTGGGGCACTGCCTCCAGCCTCGCGATGACGTAGCCCCAGCTCTCTCGGCCTTCGACCCACCCGTCACCAGACCCGTCAAAGTCCTGATCCACAAAGTAGAAGAGCGCTGCCAGGGGGTGAGAAAAGGAGCCGTCCGCTCCCTCGTCGTCGTCGCTCTCGCACTCTTCCTCCCCCTTTTGCTCCAGGTCCCGCAGGATCTCCTGTGTGTCCCACTGGTCGGCCTCCCCGGTCCCAAAGTGGAGCAGGCACGCCATCACCTCAGCCAGGACCTTTTGCTGCCACTGGGCCTTGAGCCGGGCGAGATAGGCGGCCAGGTGTGGCTGTCGGTCCACCTCGGCGGTGGCGCGGGCAAACTTCATTTCGGCACGGGCCCGGCGACCAAAGACAGCTTTGCGCCGCTTGAGGGGTGGCGGGGGTGTGGAGGGGCGGGCGTCTGCGCCACGGCGCTTCTGGCCCGCCGGCACCGGGGCGCCGGCCGGGGCGTCGGCCAGTGCGCCGGCCAGCGTCCGCACCGCCGCGGTCGGAGACGGAAGAGGGGTCGGGGGGAGCAAGTCGGCGGTACACGAGGGGGTAGACATAGGCTCTGCCTCCAGCGAGCGGAATTGAATTGTGGCCGGGACCGGGAGCTGGCGTCCTCCCCCCGGCGCAGCGTGCGTCGCGCGCCCGGCCTCGCGCGTCCACCGCCGCGCTGGCGAGCGCCCCCCCCGTCCGGGGCCCATGGGCGCGCGCGGGCGCCCGCCCCCCCCCCCCCCCCGGGGGTGCCCACGCGGCGCCGCCCGTGGCACGCGTGCCCCCGAGGGGGGAGCGGACGCCGTTCGCTTTCCCCCTCTCCCCGGCCCCCCGCGGTGCGTGCGCGCCCTGGCGCAGGGAGGGTAGCGGACAGCGCGGGGGTACAGGCTACCCCACAAAGCACGAGCGGCCGAAGCCGCCCAAGCCAGCACCGGCCGAAGCAGCTCATGTCTAGCGCTGCCGGACTTAGCGACCTCGGCGGCGGCGGCGGCTCCGCGCCCGCGGAGGAGGACGTGCCCCACTCGAGCTTCTGGGCCAGGTACTTCCAAGCCGTGATAACCCACGAGCTGAAAAGTCGGAAGAAGCGGGGCCGCCTCGCGGCCTATGCCGGCCCGGGGACGCCCCCGAAGCGCCGGGCGTTTTCCCGGACCAGGTGGCCCCTGCGCCCCGGCCCGCAGGACTGTTTCCTGGCGGCCAGGCTAGTGTCCCTCAACAAGGCGGCTCTCACCGCGGCGATCGGCGCCCAGGCCTCGTGCACCCCGGCCGCGGTGGCGGACTGTATGCTGGCGGTGGGCTCGCGCCACGCGCTGTCGACTGGCTGCGCGCCCGACCCCAGCGCCACGGACAAGCTGGTGGCCTTCTTTGCCGGCGTGCTGCAGCACCGGGCCACCAGGGCCCACCCCCGCTGCACGGGGCGGCAGCGCCCCGCAGTGCGGCTGCGCCTTCCGGCACAACGCCCTGGGGCGGGCCCTGGCACTCAGCGCCTGGCCTGCCTGCAGCTTGGGGCAGGACAACCTCGATCGCTGCCTGGAGCTGCTGCGACAGGCAGGAGCGGAGGCTGTGCGCCACGCGCTCGAGCCCGTGTTTCACGGCCTGGCCCACGACGAAGCGCGGCGCAGGCAGGACGAACTAAGCTCCGAGTGCTCGTTCGCCTTGTTGGCGCTGGGGGCCAGGCCACTGGACGTGCTGTGGCTGTGGTACGACGGACAATTCTGGCCGGCCCAACTAGACTCCCTCACGGGCCAGAGCCGGCGCCACGAACTCACGGTGCGGCTGCGTGTCCTCGAGCCGGGCGACGGGCCCGGCCCGCACTCTACCGCCGGCAGCCAGGCTCTGCACCCGGCTGACACGGCGCTGCTCCTCGACGCCCTGGCCCCTCCTCCGCCGAGCGCCGCGTCCGGGCTACGCGACGTGCTAGCGTCCGCGGTACAGCGGGCCGGGCCCCGCTACGCCCTGCGCTCCTTTCGGGTGCGCCCCAACTACGACGGAGTGCCCGTCTCTGCCCCCGCCGCCGCCGAGTGGCCTGAGCACTTTGCCCAGAGCTTCGAGGTGACGGAGCTCGCGGGGGCGGGAGAGCAGCCGGAGGGCCGGGGGGCGCTGTGCCTGCCCGCGCACGCCCGCTAGCAGCCCTTCCACCGCTTCTTTCGTCAGTACCTAGACCCGCACCTCCGCCACGTGCGGCGCGACTGGCCGGTGGCGCTGTCGCTCGTGGGCTCGTATTGTTTCGGGGGAGGGGGGATCTTAGGGTCGCTTTTAGTGTTCAAGGTAACAAATTATCAATATTTCTATTGGCTACTATGCTTCCGTTGTCGCTTGCCAGCAAGATCCTCATGCGCTGGCGGTGGATCTCCTGTATAAACCTTCACTTTCTCTACTCCTCTTCTTCTCCTTCTTCTCCCCTTCCTTCCCAGAAAGAGAGAGAGAGAGAGTGCGTGTGTGTGTATGTATGTGTGTGTGTGTGTGAGAGAGAGAGAGAGAGAGAGAGAAAGAGAGAGAAAGAGAGACACCGCACATGAACGACTACACCTTTACAATAACATATATACATAACATAACATAATAATATCACCGCACAATATATCTAAACAGAAATATTAACTTTAATAACTATAATATAATATTAATACTGAGCCGCGGAATACTAATTTAATATCTTCCTTAATACGCTCAACTGAATAACTAGGTTTCCACCTTAGATAAAGGTATAACTTACTTCGCTATACTTTTCACGTGGACGTTCCCTGAGTCAAATTGTAAAATTGTTCTCTCAATAAGAACGAAGAAGAAGAAGAAGAGAGAGAGAGAGAGAGAGAGAGAGAGAAAGAGAGAGAGAGAGAGAGCGAGAGAGAGAGAGAGCGAGAGAGAGAGAGCGAGAGAGAGAGAGCGAGAGAGAGAGAGCGAGAGTGAGAGAGAGTGAGAGAGGGAAAGAGAGAGAGAGAGAGTGTGTGTGTGTGTGTGAGAGAGAGAGAGAGAGAAAGAGAAAGAGAGAGAGAGAGAGACAGAGAGAGAGAGAGAGACAGAGAGACAGAGAGAGAGAGAGAGCGAGAGAGCGAGAGAGAGAGAGCGAGAGAGAGCGAGAGAGAGAGAGACTTTACAATAACATTAGAGAAAGGTATAACTTACTAGCTATACTTTTCACGTGGACGTTCCCTGAGTCCAATTGCAAAATTGTTCTCTCAATAGAAACGAAGAAGAAGAAGAAGAAGAAGAAGAAGAAGAAGAAGAAGAAGAAGAAGAAGAGAGAGAGAGTGAGAGTGAGAGAGAGAGACTTTTACAATACCATATATATTCATATCATAATATAATACTATCACTACTGAATATATCTAAACATAAATATTAATATTAATAATATTAATACTAGATATATAATACCGAGCCGCTACATACAAATTTAATATTTTCCTTTAATACGCTCGACTGAATAACTAGGTTTCCACCTTAGATAAAGGTATAACTTACTAGCTATACTTTTCACGTGGACGTTCCCTGAGTCCAATTGTAAAATTGTTCTCTCAATAAAAGCGAAGAAGAAGAAGAAGAAGAAGAAGAGAGAGAGAGAGACGTTACAGCATTGCGCAAAATGGCATCCCAAGCAGAAAAGACGAAAAGCACAGAAAAGCACACCAAGAGCCCAACAACCCCAAGAAGAAACATCCAAAACAAACAACGGAACTAGCACCTCTCTCGCAAGGAAACAAAGCGGCTAAAAAAAGCCAACAGACTTGGAAAAAAAGGAAGTGAGGACCAACAAATTGTCAAAGGTTCATGGAGCGACGAGGAAGAAGACGCAAACGAGGACAGTGCTGAACCTACCCCCGCCAACACCTCCACAACAGCAACGCCCCAAAAAACCAACAACTAAGCGGAAGACGAAACCACCCAGCCTACCACAAACTCGCCACCTGAAACACCAACGGATCCAAACAACAACCAACCCAATCCAGCCAACAACGCAGACTCATGCAAAACAACGCTGGCAACTACGCTACCACTGACCTTCCAACAAATCCAAGAGATGATCCTGCAGTCAATGACAACTGTGATCGCCCCCATGATCAACACGATCAAACAAGAACAAAAACTCGACAGAGACCAACTTGCCGAGGAAATCAAACAACTCCACACCAAAACAAACGAACTGGAGACGAAACTCCACACCAAAACAAACGAACTGGAGACGAAACTCGACACCCAGCACCAAACCCAGGCCCACAAAAACGAGCTAATCCAAACCGAAATCAATCAACATGAGCAGCAAATCAAAAGTCAGGAAAGCGACCTGTCGAGACTCTCAGCGGAAATGGACTCTCTACGACTAAACGCTAGCGAAATGCTCCAACAGATCAAAGATCTCATAACCCAACAAGAACGCAACTCCAAAGTTGGCCCACCACCACCCATGGGACAATTGTCGACATCACAGAACACAGGAACTAACTTCCTACGAAACCTCCAAATCAACGAACAGCGCGGCGAAGACAAGCAACAGCTGAAGTCCAATCTGAAAGAAAGCGACCCAACTTGCGAGCTAACTATCACAGGAATCCCATGCACGCCAAAAGAAGACACAAAGCAAATCGTAAAAGCTATGTTCGAAGCAAAAGGCATACCATACAACCCCGATAACATTATAAAATGCTTCCGCGCAAAAAGCACCAAACCCACACGAAACAAACACCAACACCCACCTGCAATCATCCTGCGCTTCGCCTCAAACCAACTAAAGAACACATTCAAAAAACACAACCCAAACCAACCCCTCAAACACAACACTATCGATTGGACAGGCACACACCTCAAACAACACAAACAAGCATTCAACATCTTCATAAACGAAAGCTTAACACCCACGCAACTCTCCCTCTTCAAACAGGCCCTCCAGCTAAAGAAAGAACTGACAACAGCAACTGGACGCACTATCTTCGTCTGGACAAGGGACGGCGAAGTTTTCTTCAAAGACCAAACCACAGAAGAGCGATTGATGATCGAAACATCTGAAGATATTAATATCATCAAAGAACAATATGGTCTACTCCAACCATCATCATCATCATCATCATCATCGTCATCATCAACATCACCGAACAAAGCACAGAAAAACGGAAGCACACAAACACCATAATAACTACATTACCACAGAAACCCCCAGACAATATCATGCACCACCGTCTTCTCCCACAATCCCTAATACCCTACGTCGAACTTGCATATGATAAGAAAATAATAGAAAAAGAAAACAAAAATAATAATAGTAATTATAATAATAGTAATAACAATAATAACAATAATAAACATAATACAACACTCAGCATTTACCACACCAACATCCACTCACTCAAAGCACACCACCAACATCTACTTATACAACTCCAACTACTGCACTTCCAACCAGACATCATCATACTCACAGACAATTACATCCAACAACCAATCAGCAATAATGCATTCCCCATCCCCATGTACACTGCAGAACATCACATAGACATCTCAATCTACTACAAAAACAACATGCATATCACAATAGACAAAAAACAAAACATATCACAGTCATGCCAAACACCGTTAATCATACAAATATATAATAGTAAGCTAAAAAGCAAGCCAATACACACAATAATAGGTATGTATAGACGCCCGCTTAAAAATCACGATAAAGATTTTATGCACGCGCTCCAGGATAGAATAGATAATATTCTACACAAAGCACCAACAAGCACAATAACAATGGTAGGAGACCTTAACTATAATCTCCTAGACAACATACACAAACCACACACAGATATGCATGAGTTCATTATACATAACAATCTATACACGACAATAAACAAAGCAACACGACACAACATACACCACAACTCAGGCACGCTCATTGACATGATACTCACCAACAACACCGACATTGAATCAAACATAATCAGCCCATGCATATCTGACCATCACCCAATATACGCAATAATACATACACGAACAAACAAACCAAACACAGACGTGAAACCAAGACTTACAAACAACAATTACAACAAACACAGAGAGTCTATAATAGCAGACCTAAAAACACAGCTAGAATGCATAGCACAAAACACAGAAAACACAGACACAAACCAAAAGTTTCGAGAGCTACAGTCAACAATAACAAAAGTTATAGGACACTACGAGAGGAAACCAAAACAAAGCAACAGAAGAAAAAGCTGGTGTAAACCAAAAATAAAAAGACAAATAAGAAAACGACACGCGCTATACAATAGATAGAAAGATAACCCAACGGTAGAAAACAAGCGAGCTTACACAACACACAAATACAAAGTAAACAAAATAATACACAAAGCAAAGCAAGAAGAAATAATGAGAGTGCTAGAAGAAAACAAATACAATCTGAAGAAACAACACAGAAAACTCAAAGAACTAGTTTCAAACAACAAACCACCAAGAACATCACCAGCAGTAGCGTACTACAACAACAAAACATACACAGACCCAACAGACATAGCAAATGCATTCAAAGATCATTACATAACAATAGGCAAGAAAACAAGCAACAACATACCAAAGACAGAACAGGAAGAAAATATAGCGATAGAGACACACACACACCCTAGCTTCAAATTACATACTATAACACAGGACACAGTACAAAAAACGCTAAAAAACATAAACAGAGACAAAGCAGAAGACATATATAGAATAAAGCATGCAATAATAAAGACATGCACGCTTACATCGCACCCACGCTTACAGAACTATTTAATAAAGCAATAAAACTAAAGTAATAGAAATGTACAAAGCTAGCGACACAAGCCTGCCAGTAAACTACAGACCTATTTCATTACTACCAATAATAGCTAAAGCCTTTGACACAATAATAAATAAACAGGTCATGGACCATCTAACGAAACATAACATAATATCACATACGCAATACGCCTTCCGCCCGAACTCAAACACGACAATGACAGTCCAAACTATCCTAAACCAAATACGCAAACACAAAGACAAAGAAGAGCTCGTGCTAGCGCTTTACGTAGACTTGTCAAAAGCCTACGACACAGTAGAACACGCAAAGCTAATTAAGAAACTCCGAAGAAACTTCAATTTCTCCGAAGACACTGTTAATTTCTTTGCGTCCTACTTTTCAAACCGAGCTCAAGAAGTACACACACAGCACGCAAAATCACACAAACGAACTATAACACATGGCATTCCGCAAGGCAGCACGCTATCTACTACTTTCTTTTTGCTATATATTAATGACATTATCAACATAATAAAACAAGGAACAGTATACACATATGCAGACGACACAACACTTATAATAACAGCAAAATCGCCCAACAACCTACAACAAAAAACACAGACAGAAATAACCAAAATAATCAACTACTTCCACTCCAACAACCTCGTACCAAACCCAACCAAAACAACGTACACAATCTTCCACAAAACCACAGAACGTAACAATAAACATGAACAACCACACACTCGAACAATGCAAACATGCCAAACTACTAGGCATAACACTCCAACACAACCTACGATACAATCAACACATAAGCAACATCATACGCAAACTACAGCCAACAATCACCTCTCTTCGATATGCACAACAATTTCTCCACACAACAATCATAAAACAACTATACTACACACACATCTTCCCGCATCTCATTCAACACATCTCCGTCTGGGGGACCCATGACAAAAACAAAAAATATATACAACCACTCATAAAAATACATAAAAAATCATCAGAATAATAGCCAAGACACATTACCGACCACATACTAAGCCGCTCCTCGACCAACTCGAAATCCTTGATATCACTCAACTATATAAACTCAGAGTTTGTAAAGAAATCCACCCATTCATCCACCCGCCAAAGAACTCAACAGACTACTACACGACAACACCTTCACCCCAACAAATCATATCCATTCATACCATACACGACACTCGTTCAAAAGCAACTTATTCATCGACCACAACACCCCATATCACACAAAACTGTTCCTGCATCAATGGAACCAACTCCCACAATATATCAAGGACACAGCATCACCCAACATCTTCAAAAAGCGGATAAAAGCTCACCTCCTAGAACAACAAAAACATAATAATAGTAATGATAATAATAACAAAAATGACTACAACACACACACACACACACACACACACACAAAAACAGCAACCCTCCCCTAGCATGGTCTTTGAGAACCCTCCGCCAGACTCCATCCAACGAATATGGTCTCCCAACCACACCAACAGACCACTCCTTCACTTCTTCCCACTCATACTACTGTCCAGACATGGTCACTGAACTATTAATTTGCACACACTCCGATCATTCTAATATATATTAATACTGAGGCAAACATAAACATTAACATTAATAACATGAATACTTAAGCTACATATGGCGCAACATATCTAAACATAAACACTAATATTAATAACATTAATACCAAGCGACCTAATATTAATACTTTCAATTAATACGCTCGATTTAATAACTAGGTTTCCACCTTAGATAAAGGTATGACTTAATAGCTATACTTTTCACGTGGACGTTCCCTGAGTCCGATTGTAAAAACTGTTCTCTCAATAAAAACGAAGAAGAAGAAGAGAGCGAGAGAGAGAGAGAGAGAGAGAGAGTGAGAGAGAGAGAGATTCACGTGGACGTTCCCTGAGTCCGATTGTAAAAATTGTTCTCTCAATAAAAACGGAGAAGAAGAAGAGAGCGAGAGAGAGAGAGAGAGAGATCCGTTATAAAATTGAGTAGTTATGGAGGCAGTCAAAAAACGAAAACAACAAAGTACACCAACAGGAATCGAACAAGCCCAAGAGCAAGTCCCAAAAATCGACGACGGAACCAACAAAACTCCCCCTCTCCAAAAGAGAAAAAAGAAAAAAGGCAAAAAAAATCCAAAGAAAAAGGCAAGGAAATGACAAGCGGCCTGTCCACCGACTGGGAAGAAGAAGAAAGCAAAGAACACATCGCCAACGACCCAAACCAAACCCAAGCAAAGTCTAACCACGACAACAACGCCAACCTGCTCAAAACACCAACCAAACCACGAACCAGCGACACACTAGACACAGGCAACAACAACAACGGAGACCTAACGGATCCGATCGCGAACGTCAACACAACCCATGAAACAACCAATAACAACAACAACAACAACAACAACAACAACAACAACAACAACAACGAAACAACTCCCCAACCAGCGACGCTCTTCAATGCAACATTGCTCGAAAATATCCTCAAACCCATGTTCGAACAAGCCCGACAACAACAAGTAGAGGACAAGAAAACTTTATCGGAAAACTAGAAACACTAGGCAACCGAACAAAGCAACTCGAAGACAAAGTTAATCAGCAAAGCGAAACTCACGTACAAGCAATGGAGCAGACTCAAAAAACAGCACAAAAACACGAGGAAGCACTGCAAACTCACCAAACAGAACTCAACCAGCTCACAGCCAACATGAATTCAATCCGACTAGAGCTGAACGAAACTAAGCTTCAGCTTAACGAAATGAAAGAAATGCAAGAGCGCCACGCAAAAGCATCACCCCCTGCTATGTATGGTCAATGGGCAAACAACACAACCCAATTATTCAAAAACATACATGCTAACCCAAACATCAATACACACAACTACCCACCAGAACGCAAACAGGCCACAGAGAATCAAAAACAAAGCCAACGAGACCCAACATGTGAGCTTAGCATCTCAGGCATACCATACACACCCAAAGAGAATACACTGAACATCGTGAAAGCAATTATGGATGCAAAGAACATTACATATCAGGAAGGTGATATCACCAAATGCTTTCGAGCAAAGAGCACAAAACCCATGCGAGAAGAACCCAAACAGCCACCAGCTATCATAGTGCACTTCAGCTCAAACAGCCTCAAAACCCACTTCAAAAAGCACAACCCACTCCAACCGCTTACCCACGATACAGTAAACTGGACAGGCACACATCTTGAAAACCAAACATTCAAAATATTCATCAATGAAAGCCTTCCACCAAACACTCTCGTGCTTTTGAAACATGCAATCAAGCTGAAGAAAGAACTCGTTTAGGCCACAGGCGAGACCATCTACGTCTGGACAAGAGACGGTGAGGTCCTCTTCAAACAGCAGACAAAGGAGCACAGGCTAGTGATTAAAGACAGAAGAAGATATAAACATAATCAAAGACTCATACACGCTCAACAAACCAAACCAACAGCACAACAACATCTCCATGAGCACCTAAATGACCCCCAACAAAAACCCCCAGAGCATCTCATTCACCCAAATCTCCTCCCACAATCCTTCACACCATACCTATCCATCACTTCTAAAAATAACAAAAATAAAACATATAATGAAAACATAAAAACAACAACAATAATAATAATAATAATAACAATAACAATAAAAACAACAACAACACACACAACAATACACTCATAATATATCACACCAACATCCACTCCCTCAAAGCACATCATCAAGACCTAATCACACACCTACAACTCCTACCCTTCCAACCAGACATCATCATACTCACAGATAACTACATAACCCAACAAACCAGTAACAACGCATTCCCTATCCCTACATACACAGCTAAACATCACATCGACATCTCAATATACTATAAAAGCAACATGCACATTACAATAGACGATAAACAAACTATATCGGAGTCATGCAAAACTCCACTAACACTAAGAATATATAATAATAAACTTAAAAACAAACCAATACACACAATAATAGGTATGTATAGACGCCCACTCATAGACAAACAATTCATGCATGCATTACAAAATAACATAAACAGCATACTACACAAAACGCCTACAAACACAATAACACTAGTAGGTGACCTCAACTACAACCTACTAGACAACATACATAAACCACACACAGACTTTCAAAACCTAATGGTACACAACAACCTCTACGCAACAATAACAAAAGCAACAAGACACGACATGGTCCACACAACATCCCATACACTCATAGACATGATAATCACCAATACAAATGCAAACATAGAATCAAACATCATAAGCCCATGCATATCAGACCACCACCCCATATACGCAATAATACACACCCACACAAGAATGCCAGACACAGACAACACACCCAGACTCACCAAAAACATATACGACAAAAATAAAGACGCAATCCTAGCAAACCTCAAAACACAGCTAGAATACATCACACAGGACAACACAGAAAGCAGCGACACAAGCCAAAAATTTAGAAACATACAAACAACAATAACAAAAGTAATAGAACACTTCGAACAAAAACCCAAGCAATCCAATAGAAGAAAAAGCTGGTGCAGCCCCATAATAAAGAGGCAAATAAGAAAAAAGCACATACTATACAAAAAATGGAGAGATGACACGACAACAGAAAACAAATAAGCATACAGAACACAGAAGTACAAAGTCGACAAAATAATACACAAAGCAAAAAAAGACGAAGTAATGAAGACGCTAGAAGAAAATAAAAACAACCAAAGAAACAACACAGAATACTCACAGAGTTAGTACCTAACAACAAACCACAGAGAGTATCGCCAACCACGATACAGTACAACAAGAAAACATACACAGACCCCATAGAAATAGCAAACGCACTCAACGATCATTACATAACAATATGCAAAAAAACAAGCAACAGCATACCAACAACCGAACATAAACAACAACAAGAAGAGAGAGCAGAAGAAAACAAACAAACACATCCAAGCTTCAAACTACATAACACAACAGGAGATAAAGCAGAGGACATATACAAAATAAAATCACCACTTATTAAAGACATGTACGCTTTCCTCACACCTATACTCACCTCTTCAACAAAGCAATAAATGAAAATAAATACCCAGACACACTCAAAACAACAAAAGTAATAGAACTATACAAAGCCAGCGACACAAGCATGCCAGCCAACTACAGACCGATATCATTAGTAGTATAGGGTGCCACTTCAAGACGGATGTTTAGTGCAGTTTCTCTAGAGAAACCACACTAAGAGCCGTTATTCATTATTTCCTCTACCTATTCTCTCTAAGTTCAAAACATCAATTTCATTAAAATCTCTTATTACGAATTTCTCTCTGGACAGTGTCAGAGTTGGTGTAAGCAGAAGAAATACCGCACCAAGTGTGGCAAAATTGGTGTTATCTGGTATCAGGTGTGAGAAGTGTTTTTCCACTAAGAGCCGTTATTCATTATTTCGTCTTTCTATTTATAACAAATACAGACAGACAAAAGAAAGAAAACTGCTACCTTTAAATAATTATTATTTAAATAAATAAAATAAAGACACATATAGGATGACGAACGAAGACACTCAGAGATTTAGAATGTCCAGAGGTTGTGTTATGGTAAAGAATAACGAAAAGAGACCAATGGCAAAAGTTCAATGGAGAGAAGGAGGAAAAGTTATGTGTAAGAGTTTCTGTATCGGAAAGAAAAAATCAAAAGAGCAAGCATTGGAAGAAGCAAAGAAGTATCACGAGGAAAATATAATACCTAAATATGATCAAACATCGAAACCATAAAAGCAAAAACGATGTTTTATGAAACCGAGTAGCGGGTGAATAAAATATCAAAATAATATTTTTATATAATTATTTTTTATGTATATTATATGCCAGTATCGCCAGTGATAATTTCACAACCATCAGGATATAACATTGGATACAATCCATCAATGCCACAGAAGGGAGGAAAAAAGAAAACTAAGAAGAAGGGATGCGGACAAAAGGGAGGAAAGATTAACTGGGCTAAGGTCGGAAAAACGGCCTTGGCTGTTAATAAATTCCTTCGCGATAATAAGGTAATCTCTAGAACTTCTGGGGCGTTGCGTAGCATTGGGGTGCCTTACGCAGGTAGTGTTAGTGCTACAGCATCAAAACTCGGATATGGTAAGCAACGAGGAGGTGCTGTAAAGTTTCATTAAATATTTTTGATATTTTGTTCTGACTTCGTCATCACAAAACATCGATGACCATTATTTTTTCCTAAAATAAAAAATCGATCTTTGAGAATAAGCGGGAATGCGAAGCATGAAGCGCAATTCTAAAATATCAAAGGCAAAAGTCCGTCCACCTAGGGTTATAGTATCCTAGACGGCTAAATGTCTTAAATACAGATGGTAAATCTGGTGTAATCATTAAAGTAATAAAAAAATGCTACACTTACTGGTGCTGTCTATGCTGAAAACAATACTAATACAAGTCTGGTTTCATTTGATACTACCGCAACTATTGCTGGTGGAAATACTATTGCCGTTGTATTTGTTAATACGAATGATGCTCAAAGCATTGATTTTAATGATTATGGTTTAGATGATATGTTGCCAAGCGAAAGGCTAACTATAACAGCACAGGCTACTACAAATCAGACTATAAGTATTCAGTATGCTTTTACTTGGTTAGAAGACCCATGAAAGCAAAAAAAAAACGAAAACGGAAGTGTGGATTTTCAAATATCACTTTTTAAAATACTTGATAAAATTATTTTTTCTAACTTCATTCATTTCTTCATTTTTTTCTAGAAATGAAAGTACACATGCCACATCGCAAAATCTATCATCGTCAATTGAAACTGATAACACATTTTTTTCTTACACTCTTTACAAGGTGCTTTATTTAATATACATCCTTCTTCTGTACATGTAGCATTCGCTATTTCTTCGCCAACGTTAGCCTTGATTTCAGTGATACTAGTCTCTTTTAAATCAGTCGCCGTAAATGGTGTGCTTGGTTCCTCCATTATAAGTTTTGCTAGTGTAGCCTCCAATGGAATAACTACTTTCACATTGTCGTCGCGGGGTTTGTATTGCTCATAGAAAGAAACAATGTCAGGCTTAGTCCATTTAATTGTTGGTTTCTTAATTTCAATGTCAAGGTTCCATTTGTCAATTTCATTCAAGTAGTCCTGTTTGGTTGACAGGTCAGTCATGATAATATTATATAAAGATTTTAAAAAAATCTTTTAGCAAAAATATCAAATATATTTTTTTACTTCACTTTTAATGTCAGTAAATTTCTCAAACCACGGCTGTTTCATAACCCATTCTAGATATGGTTTGTCAATGGTAGCAACATCTTGAATTTTCTTACCTTTATACTTACCGAACGGGAAAATCTCCCTTGGCTTGCCTGCCCGTGCATTTTCAATCATTTGGATTTCGTCAGTAATTATCTTTTTAACATCGGACATCGGTAAGAGAAAATGTTTCTTTTTTATTTTCAATAGAGAGTTTCTCAAACTTCTCACATAATCTGGTGAGGGTGGTGATTGGTCTATATAGAGTGGTAAAAAATTTTATGTAAAAAAATTAATTAATTATTTGATATTTTATTTTTAAAAATCCAAAAGGTCTAGTTTCAATCGCATTCTCTACAATTCCGATAACTTGTCTTTTCGTATATGTAAAACTAAATATCTTTTCTAAGGATTCGCTTGTTATTTTTTTCTTTTGTTTGTCTCGTGTTATCTTGTTGTTTTCTATTATAACTACTTTTCCAGATTTCTCAATTCGCTTAGCAATCATTAATTCTTCATCAGTCTCCAACAATTCAGCCAGTTCATTTTTACCATTCTCAAATAATTCAGTGTTCGTAATACCTAGCCCACAACTTATTACACTTAACATATTCGGTAAATTCAATGCTTTTTTCGTTTCATAGTTCATACTAAATTCTTTTACTTTCATACTTGCTTTACCATTATCTAATAAGTATCCATAACATTTCGGCCCTCCTCCCACAAAGGTTTTTATTTTTGCTCTTTTCAATTCATCAGTCCAATCTCCAGTAAATCGCCTGTCTCTACATCTGCCTCATTAATTTCTTTGTTAGTCGTATATATTATTACGCTGTCTGTGTCATGATACAATATCCTATTGCCTAATCGGTCCATCATATTGTAAAGTCTCATTCTTGCGTGGCATGTAGTAAATAAAGCAACCACGATATTTGTTTTAATCGGGTCGCTCACCGCGTCCTGTTTTAAGTCATAACTTGCTTCTACAATTTGGTCGTTAATTATGTTAATATTTATATTATCCACTGATTTATCGTTCAATAGTTTGTATAAGGTATCTTTATCCTTTATCATTTTATTCTGTGTTTTATTTTGTTTCTGTCCAAACTTGCCCCATAAAGAGTTCAAGCACAACTTAGCCACTGCTCGCCGTCCTTCGTTTTTAAATATTTTGCTTTCATCCATCTTAACTCCCATTTTGATTTCCATGCTGTTTATGTAATTTTGCTTTTCTGCTTCCGTATTACATCCCGCGGGATATCCGCTGGACTCTTGTTTTACTTTCAAGAATGTCTTTGTGTATTCTTTGAATAAACTACTGCTTTATTCTTTCCAGTTCCATACTTCATATATTTTTATTACTTTATACCCTTTGTCTAATGCCTTGTAAATTTCTGGAGTTGCCCATGTGCCTGTTATTGCTCGTTCTTTATCTGTGTGCTTACATTCTCCATGTTGCTCAGTCATTCCGCACTTATCGCATAAGTAATACATCATCTTTCCTCTGTCTGCTTTCGGTAAGACTGGGTGAAGTAAGCCTCTTGGTGGTAGCATCTTAACCTTAGCCACTCCGAAATATTCTCTGTTTATAATTTTGTTTTTCATCTCTTTTCTTTCCTCCTTATTGCTTGGTCTAATAATTATATGGTGTCCGCTTGGATAAAGGTCGTAATACATCACGGTCGGATAAAGTGAGCATATGTCAATATATTTTGCATACTCGTTATCATGTCGTGATTTCCAATATAATTTCAGAGCATTCACTCTACCTCCAAACATTGCCTCTCGTGGGTTTAGTCCTTCTTGTTCAGTAATTCGTTCGTTTGTATCCTCTGCCAGTCTTTCACTGGTTTTCATCAGGCTCCATTCGCACTCCCAGATACTTATTACTTTCGCTTGTTCGCTAAGTTGTTTTTCTCTTCTCATTGTTTCCTTGTATAGTTCGCCCATCGTCTTATTCTTCTTCACATTCATAGCATTTCTATTCCAACACTTATCACATCCGTGCCAATGACACCCGTAAAACTCATAAGCGGTTTTGTTTTTCTCGTCCCAACCATCTACATACACACGAGATTGCCCGAGTTGAAACATTTTTTCACCTCCGTTGAATGCGTGTTTAATATCGGTTTTGTCTAACCTGCTTCTGTATGCTAACCATTCTACACAAGCCCTAGAAGTCATCCTGTTTTGTTTTTCCGCTTTCAATATCGCAATTGAATTTTCTGGCATAAACTTAGCACGATACAGAGCCATAACACAACTCGCGATAGTTGTGTATTGAAAAGGGTCAATACCAAACTCTAGAAACTGATTTCTAACATCTATACAACCCTTCCTCAGTATATCAACATCTGAATGACAATACTCTGCGATTTCCTTCGCCATATCAAACCTGTTATGTGCTTTCACTTGTTCGTCATACCATTCAAGAAATTCCTTTCGTTTATCTCCTCGCATCGTGTCATAGCAGTAATGTTTCTTATGTGGCATTACCCCAACATAGTTTTTATTTTTAGCCGTATTGAAGAAGTGCGGGAAGAACCTTTCTTAAGTTCCGTAAGCCCGAATGTCTTTGGAAAGTCTGGCAATGGCATCGTAAGAAAACTTAGGCTGTCTATAAAGCGATACTTCTTAAGTGTCATCATCATAATCTTACCACCTTCATAGATTACAAATGGAGTTTGTCCATTATCAACCAACCACTTAAGAATAAACTGACCATCATAACCGCGGGCATTGTGCGCGATAAATGTAAATCCGCTGTGTTTAGTGTCAAAAGCCCAATTACAGAAATTTTGAATGTTCTTGTGAATTACTGGGGAGGGGGTTTCGCCCCCTACCATACCCCCACCTTTTTTGTCAAGGGTTTGGAAAGGGGCGGGGCCCCTTCCGTCATAATACTGGCTTTCCGCATGATTAACAATGTGCTCGCCTGTGTCCTGTGTCGCTTCAAAGTCAAAGAATATGTATTGCTCTGAAGGCGGTAAGATTTCTTTTTGGACTATTTCACATTGGTGTTCAAGTGGTTTCACTAGTTTGCAATTTCGGCATTTCGCATATCCGCATTTGTGCTCATCCTTCTTTCTGTAATTAAGACCGCACAATTTACATTTCGCTTTAACATCGCAGTTTGTCGTCATGTGGTTATTAAAGCATTCAGTGTTTGGAAACTTTCTATTACACTTATCACATTCTTTCCACTGGCTCTTGTCATTTATTTCCTTACAACCTTTGGTTTCACAAATACTACATTTGGCTTCACAGGCGTGTCTTTCCATATACCCTCTTAGACATAACTCACAGAAATTCTTTTTTCCTATCATAGACTTCATGTTAGTTATGGCATCGTAATGTCCTTCAGTCTTTAGAATGTAAAGGTTAGTCAGCCGTTCGCCGTTCGCATCAAGTAGTTCTGTTTTATAAATGATTTTGTCAGGGAATTCGACAATAACCAGATTGTATTTAATGTGATTAGCAAATGTATTAATTTCATGTATCCCACACACATCCTTAATGACCTTTGCTTCATCGTGTAAATCCTCGGCCATTTCCTGCTGTATCTTTCGTCCTCGCATAATTTGCGAGAATTTTTGGTGTTTTTCAATTTTTGCTTTAACTACAACGATTGCTCGTGCTAAGCATAAGTTATCGCTGTTGGTAATACTGATTACTCCTTTCTTTCTGTATATATCTAATTTGTTCAAAACCTGTAGCCTTGTCCCGCCCGTCGGCATTTTAACAGATTTCAACACAAATTTTAATTTATCAAAGTTTATTCCGTTTTCATCCATGTAAAGACTTTCGTTGCTTTGAAATATTGCTGACAATCTTTCTAAAACTTTTTCAACAGAGATTTGATTAACTTTGTGTAAGCCTGTTGATACTTTTCCATAGTATCCACAAACTCAATACCTAGGCCAACCTATCTGCGGGCGATTGTCGTCTTACAAAGTCGTTCAACACTATCCCAATAAATCTTAATACATCGCGCATCGTAAATGATCGGAAGTTGCCGTTAATCCTTACCGCATATCGGCTTTCATTTATTCCTAGTTCTGTTCCTTGCTGTCGTCCCTCATGATATCATAATTACCATACCGCAACAAGTCTCTGTAATTTTCTTTCATCTCTTTTTTCTCTTCAATCGTAGGTAAAGGTGGTGCTATTGGTATAGCATGGTGTTCAAAATACACTGCACCTCTTACTTGGTTCAAGTAGTTTTGGGCTGTCGGTGTATCAATTTTATACCCCCTTACCTTCGGTTTGATATATAGCACATCCCGACCCCTGACAGACTTGATTTCGTAATTTATCTTATATTCCCTTAATCTATCCAACCTGTAGACCCTGCCGTTATACGTGTGTGTCTCCATGTTTGATAATAGTATATCAAGGAAAATATAATTTTATAAAATTAAAATATTTGTCTGCCTCAATCGGTCGTCCCCTTGTGGCCTCGTGTGTGCCCCTATATATAAGGACCCTCCTTGTCTTTAAATGGAAATTCAGTGGTTTCCACAGAGAAACTTTTTTATTACTGATACTTACCATACTCGCAACCGCAGTGGCAGTTATGTTCCATGTATCCACACATATTACATCTATCATCGTCATCCTTCTTTATTCTATCCATATACTCTTTGCTGGGCCTCGGAGGAACTGGAGGTTTTTCTTTTTCTGCTGAAATATGTTTCTGAGACTTCATATGTCGCGTTTTGTTTCCATTATGTATTTCAGCACCACATCCACACTTAAAATCTTTATGCTTCCAAATTTTCTTCTTTGCTTTTTTGATTATTCTTGTTTCTTTATCGTAGTTATTTTTCCATTCCGGGTTTTGTATTTTTTTTTGTTAGTTTTTGTTTTTTGTAGGTGTCCGGGAGGGGGAGGGGGGGTGAGATGACGAGGGAGGGGGGCGGGGGCGCAAGAAAAGGGGGATAAGGGCACAGCGTCACGAAAGAAGACAAAAAAAAATAGTGTATCTGGCTTTGAGCTACACCCTCCCCTCCCCGACTTTCGTCCCCTCTCTCAGTCTCTTAGAGACCCAAAAAAAAAGAGAGAAACAAGCATTTTTTTAAAAAAAAGAAGGAGGTGGTGGTGTTCAAGAATCCCATAGATCTTCCAGTTCATTGGCAGGAAAAGATTGCGTGTCAACTTGCAAACCGGGCCTGGCCTGCCTGAGCTGCTGCAGCATTTCTTCTGGCGGAATTCTGCACTCGCTCATCGTGACCTTTTGCAACGCTTGGCAATGCTTGAGCTCGGCAACGTCTCCACCGAAATAGCACCAAGAAAATTCTAGTTCTTGCAGCACGTGACACTGCTTTAACTCGGAGAGAGTCGAGTCGGTTATGTTGTAAGACCCTAACACTAGACCCTAACACTAGCCGTTGTAGGCCCGCGCAGCCCGCAAGTCCCGTAGGAGTTTTCCTGTTGAGAACTCCGGTGGTTAAAGGTCCACAGCGCCACAGTTTCAAAGTGCGAAGTGAGTGGAATGCCTGCAGTGCCTTGAGGTTGGCAAATCGATTGGCTTGTCCCAAACGCAGTTCTTGGAGCGCGGGGCAGCGCTGCAATTTAGCCAAGGCCCGCAGGGTGGCCTTGACATCTGGACAGACACAGGGCCTGCAGGCCCCGCCAGCCGGACAGTTTGTCCAGCAGATCATCCGACGCGTCATGATCCAGAGCCAGCTTGAGCTTCGTGAGGTTTTGGGCAAGTGAACGTACGGCAGATGGTGGGAGGGGCCTAAAGTCGATCAAGTCCAGCTCCTGCAGTTTCGTGAGCGAAGGCAGTTGCTGAAGGACGACGTTCATAGCTCCGTCATTGGCTAGGTCGCGCAATTTCAGCCCGGTGATCTGCAGGTTCTGCAGGCCAGAGCCCTTGATTTGGCAGCAAGAGGCTAGGTAGAGTTCTTGAGTTTCGGCATCGAGCGTAGATGGGCCAGCCCCCGGTCTGTAATCTGATCACACCGGTGAAGCGCCAGGTTCTCTAGTTGCTGCAGCTTCCGCAGGCTCTGGAGGTTTTCGTCGTGGACGCTTTGGCTCGAAATCACAAGCATCCTGCGAGTCTGGGTGTGCTGACTGTCACGCAGAGACAGACAGATGTTGATGGTGCCTCTTGCCACTAGGTTGTGGATGCAGCCAAACTCGTCCAGGGCCTTATTTTCTTGCCACAACCGATCAGAGTACCATTCGCCCTCCAGGACCAAGGTTTTGAGGTTTTTTATTAAAACTGACTTTCTTTTCGCTGCTTGCTAAAATACGCATGACACACATTTCCTAAGTTAGGGTAAAGCTTGGAATTAGCTAAGTTTTCTACCCTGCACAGGTCGGGGGAACGGCAAAAAAAATCAAGTGGAACTGGAGTTGTACAAAGTGGTGTGATTCATCGATCTTCTTCCTTTACAGGAATTTATTGCCCCCCCCCCCCCCTCTCCCAGGCCCCTCCCCACCCCTGAATCCCAATCTCTGCAAACATGGGGAGGGGGGGGCCATGAACAAAATCCCAAAAAACATTTGCTGCCAACTCGAGCTAGGCGGGGGGGGGGGGGGGAGAAGGTACCCTTAAAAAAAAGGGAGGGGGGGGCAAGGCAGCCAAATTCCGACGGGGGGAGAGCGGCCGGCAGGGGAAAAGAACCCTACCACTTCCTATCTTTTTTCTGCATGACCTCTTTTTAAGCTTTCTAGCCGGCCGGCCGTCCTGCTTTTTTTTTGTTGAGGAAAAAGGAGCAGCGCACGCCAAAAACGAACCCCTGACCGAAACTGGACCAGCGGGGAAAGGAGGACTGAAGTGCGGCGGCGGCGAAGACAATCGACAGAGCAGGGCGGGGCTCTTTTGCTGTCGTCGGCAGAGGAGCCCCGCTCTAGCTCTACAGCATCATCAGTCGGCCGCCGGCGTTTTAGGTTCTTATTTCCGACGCCGGCGCGCGCCGCGGCGGTCGAACCGCCCCCACCACAGGAACCAGCTGAGGACGACGAAGCAGACGTGGAGGTCAGCGAGCAGGACCTGGCGTTGTGGCGAGCTGTAGAACGTTTGCTGTATGGGGCCGCTTCTTTCCAGACAAACATCAGGTCGGTGGTCTCGATGTACGTGGAGTGGCTGTGCGCGGCGCGGGGCCTGCGAACAGACGACGCAATGCTGGCCTCTCAGCTGAGCCTGTGTTTTGTGGTCGGCCACTGGGACTGGGGCGAGCTATGGCTGCGCCTTTGCGAGGTGTTGGCGCAAGACACGGACGAGCCGCTGGTGCCCGTGGAGTGGACACAAATTCCGACCGGCTTGCAGTGGGAGCACGACGCGCGGCCGCGCAGGGCGCTGATCTCGCGGCTGGCCGTGTTCGTGGAGGCGGAACTGGCATGGGACAGCGGCCGCGTGAGCAAGCAGGGCTGCGCGAGGGCGCTCGTGGAGCTGCTGCTGCGCTGGCACGTGCAGAACGAAATCGTGAGACGCCAGGGCCACGAGCACGGACGCACTCGCACCACCGCCTGTTCGCCGCGCACGCCGGCAG
Organism: Paulinella micropora; assembly: GCA_019918135.1. Taxonomy (NCBI): domain Eukaryota; phylum Cercozoa; class Imbricatea; order Euglyphida; family Paulinellidae; genus Paulinella; species Paulinella micropora. The sequence continues at coordinate 209,502 of WBZZ01001731.1, forward strand.
GCTGGCGGGCGAAGTAGCGAACGTCGCGCCCGAGGCGTGGGGCCCGGTGCTGAGCGAGGCGCTGCCTACAATTCTTGTGCCGGGCGAACACTGCTACGCGGCACCGGGCACTGAAATGGCATTTGTGGCTGCCGCCATTGACGAGGCGAAGCACGCGCGGACGCTGCGGCTGGACCCGCTGGTGCCGGTGCACTTGTTTTTTTACCTGGCGTGGCCCGCGTGCTGGACCACCATTTGGGCGCGGGCCGGGGGCTGCAGCTGAGAATCGCGATGCGGCCCGCGGCGGACCAGGAATTGTTGACGAGGATCTTCCTGCACCGCGTGCTGGCGGCGCTGCGCGGCGGGCGGTCGTTGCAGGTGTTCGCGGCCATCGACGCCGCTCTCAAGGAGTGGCAGCAGATCTGGGGCCAGCGGCCCGCCGCGCCCGCTGAGGCGGGGAAAAGGGCAGACTGCCTGCGAGGAACGAACGGAAAGAGTGAGATTATAGAGAGGCAAAAGAAAACAAAAGGTGGCGGGCGGGGGGGGGGCCGGTAAGGCACTTGGAAAAAAGAGAGAGAGAAAGAGAGAGAGAGAGAAGGGTGAGATGGACAAACAACCAAAAAAAAAAAGCTCTGTCTATATATTTCTTCTGCCAGTTTATTGGGTTTTTTTGGGAGAGGGAAAAGGGCAGGTGCTGGTGCACCAAGAAAGGGGGGCAGGGGGGGGGGGGCGCGAAGGAGGATGGAACTCTTTGCACTTCGTTGACACACAATACAGGATCCGATATTAAAAAGCAAGAAAACTTTCGGCCGAAAAAGAATTTTTAAAAAGAGAGCCAGAATATTAAGAGAGAAACAGCGCAGCAATGGCGGAGGAAGACGGCGAGGAGTTGCTGGCGGGCGCGGAGCCGGGGCTCGGGACGTTTGCAGGGCTGGGTGCGATCGACCTGCGCGGCGACGAGTCGGACGAGTCGGGTGACGACGACATTCAGGTAGAGGAGGCGGAGGGCGAGCTGCAGGCACAGCTGACCAAATTCAAGGAGTTCTTGGAGCTCAAGTGGAACCCCGAACGCACGGGCCCGTTGCCGAGCAAGAGCACAGTGGCGAACCACGTCAGGCACGTGCGCAGGTTCGCGGAGTTTGCGCGCGAGCATGCAAACGTTGACAGGCTGGAATACGCGCTGGGCAAGCCCGTTTTGCTGTCGGAGTTCGCTGCGTGGCAGCCCTGCGAGGGCAAAAAGATCATGTCCAGCACGGTGGGTTCGTACCTGGGCAGCCTGGCGCAGCTGTCGGACTTTCTGCGGTGGAAGCGGGGCGTACAAGCGTGGCAGCACACGTCGAGGTGGCTGGCGAACCTGTCCCGGCAGGCGCAGCAGTACGCGCGGATCGAACGGGTGTACGGGGTCGGGCGGGAGGAGTCGGACTGGACGATGTGGGACCTGCAGCCCTTCCGCGTGGCGGCGCTGGCCGAGTACTTTGCGCGCTACGACGAGGACGCGAAAATGATTGTGACGCGTGCTAATTACGCCAATGTGAGGGAGGGCTGGCTGCGCGCGTTCCGGGCGGCGCTGCTGTGCCTGTTGCTGACGCCGCCCGTGCCGCGGCCGGGCATCCTGGTGAATTTGCACCTGAACAGCTCGCTGATGCGCGAGGAAAAGGAGCCGCGGCGCTGGGTGATCAATCTGCAGGACGCAACGTCGCTGAGCGTGCAGAAAAACAAGACCCGCGCGATGTACGGCGGGCAGCTGCTGCCGCTCGGCAGGCAGCCCTGGCCGACCGACCAGTTGCAGGCGGGCGGCCCACGGGGCTTCGTGCGCCAGGGCGACTGGAGTTCGGCGCTGGACTTTCTGCTGCTGGACCTGCGGGAGCGCGTGGTGCCCGCCGTGGTCGGCGGCACGGAGCACAGGCCGCTGTTCCCGCACAAAGCGAGCTACAAACGCCACGACGCGTGGAGGAACAGCAGGAACAACTCGTCGCTGGCAGAGAGAGCAAGGTCCGACTTTGTGCGCGACGCGTACCTACATTTAGGAGAACGGCTCTTTGTGAACGGACAGCAGCTGGCCCGCTGTCTGGGGGCTGGGCTACCTGCTGACGTTCAAGAGCAGCCGCAAGCCGGCGGAGACCATGTTGCGCGAGCTGGAACAATTCGAGGTCTTTACCGCGCTGGGTGGCGGCCCGCCGCCCTGGGGAGCGGCGGGCTCGGGCGGCGCGCACCTGACGGTGTTTGCCGGGGCCGGGCAGCACAGCCTGGACACCGTCAACTCGGAGTACCTGCTGCCGGGCCACCGCCGCAGAAAGGTGGCGGAGCAGGCGCGTGGATTGAGGGTATGCTGAATCCGCGGAACTGGAACGCGCGCCTGGAGAACAAAGAAATACGGGTCTGGGTGTCGCCTAGGGCCAGCGAGTTTACTAGCCGCTTCTCAGAGGAGGGGCCACGCCTGGAGCCCTTGTCACCGGAAGAAGAGAAGCTGCGGCAGCAAAGGAGGTGGAGGGTGCAGAAAATGCGCGGCGCGGATATTATTCAACCTGCACCGACGTTCAACACGGCCAAGGAGGCGCAGCGGCTGGGGCCGGAGCTAGGCCTCGAGCTGGTGGTCACTTGGCGAAATCAAGGACTACTGGAAACGGCACGTGGCTGAACAATCTTGGCACCGCTGGGAAAAATACAGGTCAAAAGCAGATTGCAAAAGCAAATACAACAATAATTGGAAGGAGGTGGCACGCTTGGGGGTTCTTTCGGCTGTACATGTTCGTTTCAGATATTTGCAGCCAGACGAAAGACCGCGAGAGGAACTAAAGTACGTTTGCCGTTTTCGAGTCAGGGACAAGATCTATAACTGGCCCGACCGCTGGCTTATTGTTCAAGATATTCTACGAGAGTACGGTGACAAAGGGAGGAGCAGAGATAAGAACCCGAAGCTGCTGATGCTGATGCAGGCTTTCCTGGACCAGCTGCGTGTCAAGGCCGTGCGAAAAAATGAGCAACTGTGTTCTGGTCCAGTGGCATGCACCTGCGTCGGCGCCAGAGCGAACCGAACCGGTGGTCGACAGTAAGCATTACCCGCTGCCAGCCGATGCAGCGGAGACCGAGTCGGCAGTTACGTGGAACCCCGCCGCATGCCCCGACTACTGGGGCCCGTGGTTTGATCGCAACTGGTGCTTTTTCGCCGTGGCGCTCGCGCACCGGGTCCGTTCTTTGTGGATGAAGAGAGGGCTGAGGGTGACAAGCCGCTCTTGCACAACCGGGACGTCTTGGAGGCGCTGGCTAGTCAACCGTAGACTTTTTTGTATTCAACAGTAAAAAATAATAATCATAATACTAAAACAAAGAAAAGAAGCGACTGGCCCGTCGTCACGATTTATTAAAAAGAAGACCGGGGTCGGAGGGAGCGGGATGGTACCGGTGGCCAAGGAGTTGCGTACGGTAAGCAAGACAGTTTCGGCGTGAAGGTTGAAGAAGCAGACGACGGCATCGGGGGAGGGTATTCTGCAGAGGGGCGGGAGAGGGGGGGGGGCGTGGCACGGTTCCCCCCCCCCCCCCCATACACCACACCCACTTCTTTCTCCCCGGGCCATTAAGTAAACAAAGCCGCCCCCTCATTTTCCCCCACCTCCTGCCACGGTTCACCACACTGACCACCAATCAATAATCTGCTAGGCATTAGACAAAAAACTTCTTTCCTGCCCAATGCCCCTCCCCTCCCACCTCCTCTCTTGCGTGGCAGCTACCATTATCTGGCAAGGGGAGAAAGAGGCTTGAAAAAAAAAGAACCTCCGGCTTTTATCTCTACTGAATGTCCCTTTGGTTACCAGTCGAGGACTTTTTAAAAGAAAAAAAAAAGAAAATAAACCTGATCTTCTGATAGCTCCCGGACTTGGTTCGAAACAGTGGCAGGCCAAAGTGCGGGACGGGGGCGACTCCTGCTTTGCTGCCGGCCACTGTTTCGACCAACGACCGCGTTCGGGCCGGGCGTAAGGAGCAGACCAAAGTCTGGGACCGGCCGTTGAAGGTGCGGACCAAAGTGTGGGACGGCCGTGAAAAGTCCAGACCAAAGTCTGGGACCGGCCGTGAAAAGTCCAGACCAAAGTCTGGGACCGGCCGCTGAGGGTGCGGACCAAAAAAAGTGTGTCGGCTGTGAAAGGTCCAGACCAAAGTCTGGGACCGGCCGCTGAGGGTGCGGACCAAAAAAGTGGGTCGGCTGTGGAAGGTGCGGACCGAAGTCTGGGACCGGGCGCTGTGGGACCGGCCGCTGAAGGTGCGGACCAAAAAGTGGGTCGGCCGTGAAAAGTCCAGACCAAAGTCTGGGACCGGCCGTGAAAAAGTCCGGACCAAAGTCTGGGACCGGCCGTGAAAAGTCCAGACCAAAGTCTGGGACCGGCCGTGAAAAGTCCGGACCAAAAAAGTGGTCGGCTGTGGGACCGGCCGCTGAAGGTGCGGACCAGAAAAGTGGGTCGGCTCCGACCAGCCGGCTGGTTCGGAGCGTGATGTCTCGGACAAAAGGTACAAGCCGAAGGCCCTCCGAGGCACAGACACGTGTTTGTGCGGCGGGGGGCCTGCCGGTTCTGAATTGCGTGGATCTCGGTGGCTGGTGGCTTCCTTTTGCGTGGTGCGGGGGCTCTCCCGAGGAGCGGGGGCTGCGTGCCTGGCCGCATGTCGCAGCGTGTTCGCGTTAGGTTCAGCTGGACAAGGGGTCTGTGTGCTTGCTTGTGGGCAGGCCCCCCCGCGTTCACCCTGATAGGTCACCCAGTGCTGCTCGTTGCCGAATTCCCTGGCCGATTGGCCGCCGGGGTGTTTCAGGGGGCAAACTCTCGGCCGCGTCGACCAGCACGTCCAGCCTCCCCGTTTGTTTGCGTACTACTGTCGTCCGGGCCTGAGCTGGTCTTGGTTAGGTCGGGCCGTGTGTTCGTCTTCGTCGTTTGCTACTTCTGGGCTGTAGAGTTGAATTTTGCTCTTCTTCATCCGCTGTGTTTGCACTCTGGCGCGGGCATTGGTCGCCAAA
>WBZZ01001732.1:5000-10000 GCA_019918135.1 Paulinella micropora
AACCTGGGTGCGTTGCTGGAGCAGCAGGGCAAGCTGGCGGAGGCCGAGCCTCTGTACCGCAGGGCTCTGCAAGAAAAGGAGAAGCCGCTCGGGGCTGAGCACCCGTCCACGTTGACTTCGGTCAACAACCTGGGCTTGTTGCTGAAGAAGCAGGGCAAGCTGGGGGAGGCCGAGCCTCTGTACCGCAGGGCTCTGCAAGGACTGGAGAAGACGCTCGGGACCGAGCACCCGGACACGTTGAGTTCTATAAACAACCTGGGCACGTTTCTGACGAAGCAGGGCAAGCTGGCGGAGGCCGAGTCTCTGTACCGCAGGGCTCTTCGAGGAAGAGAAAAAACGCTCGGGGCCGAGCACCCGTTAAGATTGACTTAGGTCAACAACCTGGGCATGTTGCTGTATCAGCAGGGCAAGCTGGCGGAGGCCGAGTCTCTGTACCGCAGGGCTCTTCGAGGAAGAGAAAAAACGCTCGGGGCCGAGCACTCGGAGACGTTGGCTTCGGTGTACAACCTGGCCGACTTGCTGGAGAAGCAGAGCAAGCTGGCGGAGGCTGAGGCTCTCTACCGCAGGGAATTGCAAGGGTGCGAGAAGACGCTTGGGGCAGAGCACCTATCCACGTTGGCTTCTGTCAAGAATCTGGTCAGGTTTCTGGAGCAGCAGGCCAAGGTGGCGGAGGCCGAGGCTCTGAAACGCAGGGCTCAGGAAGAAAAAAGATGACGCGCTACGAGTCGTCCACGTGCAGCGACTTACCAGGAGTACCTTGCATTGCGCCACACATACAAGCTAGGGCACGCTTAGCCCTGCGATAGAATATATATTGTATGTATGCATGTATGTATGTATGTATATGTATGTATGTATGTATGTATGTATGTATGTATGTATGTATATGTATGTATGTATGTATGTATGTATGTATGTATGTATGTATGTATACATGTATGTATGTATGTATGTATGTATGTATATATGTGTGTATGTATGTAACGTATGTATGTAACGTATGTATGTAATGTATGTATGTATGTATGCATGTATGTATGTATGAATGTAATGCATGTATGTAATGTATGTATGCAATGTATGTATGTAATGTATGTAATGTATGTAATGTATGTAATGTATGTAATGTATGTATGTATGTATGTATGTATACATGCATTTATGCATGCATTCATCCATGCATGCATGCATGTACATGAATGCATGTATGCATATATGTATGTATGCATGCATGTATGTATGTATGTATGTATGTGTATGTACTGCCTCGACCAGGAATAGTATTAGTAAGGACTGTCGAAACAAAATAACATCAGTGATTTTGCCGGATAGAGTGTTTTTCATATCGTTTTAGTTTTTATTTGATAGCGATATTCACATGAGCGCAGAGTCAAACACTCCGGGCGGGTGGCCGCCCGGCGGAGTTGACTATAAAAAGAGTTGCTGTCCTGCTATTACTACTATAATAAGTCAAATTAATAGTTGGACGAAACAGGGGGTTACGGGACTTCAAGTGTCCTTGCTCGCCCCGGGGCCTTTGCTGTCGAAGGGACGGTCGCCAGTACAGAGCTTGGGTGTTGGAGTTGGTTGAGTGTGAGGCTAGGTGCCTTCAAACTTAGCGAAGGAGGGAAGCCGAAGTGAACTTGGTTACTATGTCACAGTTTAATAACTTATAGTTGGGAAAGACCAGAGGCACGCGGTTACGAAACCTCACTCAGCTGTAATTGCGTAAATTATTAATATCGTGGGGGAGGTGCCGGGTTGAAGCAGTATACTTTTTCTTCAAGCTCACTTATTCCTGCAATAATGTAGGTGACCATGGCAGTGTCAGGAAACTTGAAATGTTTGTGTAAAAATTTTCAAAAGCCGGCCGGCCCATGATGATATTAATACTACAGTGTCACCTATATATAATACTACTTGTGATCATATTTATTAATATTGTATTAAATTAACAGTATGATTCAGGATACTTGAACAACTTGAACATATTTTGTCAGTATTAATATTATTAATAATACTTGACTCTTGAACTTGTTGAACCAAACCGTGCAAACCGAGGCTCAGCTTGCCAAGCCGCTTAAAAATTGTTATATAAGTGGCTCAGCGGCTGATACTGCCGAAACTATATAAATAAATCAACCGGCAACATGATAAGTCGAGTCTGAGCCATGTCGGCGGCCCTGCTCCATCAAATAAACCATCATAAAAGTTGAATTTGAGCCGGCCCCCGTGAAGTTATCATCACTGCTTCAGTGAAGTTGAAGTCATCACATCAGTTGATTATTAATATTAACTTCATATAAACTTTCAACCGCTTGATCTGTGCGACTCTGCCGGCCTCTCAAACCGGCGTCACTGAGTCTTAGTCCGAGGCTAAGCCAATAGAGATGCAAGAGTGTGCTTCAACTTCCTAGTCTGATGTCACAGTGTCCGACAGTCAGCCGCCCGGAGCCAGGCTCATTATCATCATTATCATCATTATTATCATTATTATTATTATCATCATTATCATCATTATTATCATTATCATTATCATCATCATTATCATTATCATTATTAATATCATTATCATTATCATTATCATTATCGTTTTCGTTATCGTTATCGTTATCGTTATCGTTATCGTTATCGTTATCATTATCACTATCACTATCACTATCACTATCACTATCACTATTACAATTACTATTACAATTACAATTACTATTACAATTGCTATTACAATTACTATTACTATTACTATTACTATTACTATTACTATTACTATTACTATTACTCAGTATTACTATTACTGTTACTGTTACTGTTACCGTTACCGTTCCGTTACCGTTACTATGTTACTATGTTACTATGTTACTATGTTACTACGTTACTATGTTACTGTGTTACTATGTTACTATGTTACTATGTTACTATGTTACTATGTTACTATATTACTATATTACTATATTACCATATTACTATATCACTACATCACTTATATCACTTATATCACTTATATTACTACATTACTACATTACTATATTACTATATTACTATATTACTAAATTACTCTCGGGCCCAGTCTGTGCCGGCGGCCCGCGCGGCCCGCGAACCGGCTGCGGCAGACTCTCAGTGAGGCTGCCAGCGCTGAGAGTCAGAGTAAGTCCGCTCAGCCTGAATTCCACTGACTGACTCACGGTCTTCAAGTTTTTCTGTCACAGTGAAGTTTAGTGTGCTCGGACGCTGTTACAGACTCGGACGCTTCACCTCAGTCTTAACTTGATTATTAATGAGTATCATATAAGTGACTCGTGACCGGGCCTCAGTCACGGTACTACTGACCGTCAGGCTGCCAGTGCGGATATATTGAATTTGTATATCATCGAGTCAAGTACAAGGCTATGATATTGAGTTAACTTACTATTGAAATTGTTAACTTCATTTATTAATATTTATCAGGAGTCTATACCGGCGTGTATTACACAAGTTTTTGTGCAACGTGGGAGACTGAGATCGGGGCATCTAAGGGACCGTGCCGGACCGAGCACTGGCACTCTGACTGGTGTGCTTCCAAGTAGCACTGCTCCCTCCCTTGCCGCCCGAACTTGAATTGAATGTTGAAATCATGAGTCTTGAAACTGCGTGGATGCTCAGTGTAGACTTTGCAGTAGAGTCCTTCCGGCGTGCGAGTGAATTGGTAAAGGCGTATGGCCGGATGGTCACGGTAAACGTGGAAAAATGAACGCCGGAATCAGTTTGAAACCGCACCAGAAAAAGGCGGTGATGGGTCACGGTAATGATTCTTTGGGTGCCACCCCGACACTACCATCTGCTCACGGGCCCGGTCCATATTGCACATCAGGGGTTCATAATGTTATTGTTCCGTTCGTCATGACCAACCACTCATTATATGTACTACTCAGCGTGATTTGGTACTATAATTGTATAAATAATATCAATAGGATTACCGATAACTTGTTAAAATTGACTGTGCAAAAAATAATCTTGATCTTCTGAATTACCGGTAATACAGACAGGTTTAAAAGATCAACTTTCAACTTGGTTTGGTCATTTGAGCCTCGCCAGTAATAAGACAATTTTATACATATATATATATATGTAGTATATATATATATATATATATATATATATATATATTATTAATAACAAAACTAAGCATGAGGCTGTCCAATCAGCTTCGCTAATGCTGCAGCTTTTTTTGCTTTCCGTCGCTGTTCTTTTCTTCCTTCTCCCTCTGCAGTCGCTCTTCCTCCTCCTTTTGGGCCTGACGCTCCGCTTTGCCTTTTGCTTGGCCATACGACGCTGCGCGGCCTCATATCTACAAATAGAAATATAGATAGATAGATAGATAGATAGATAGATAGATAGATAGATAGATAGATAGATAGATAGATAGATAGATAGATAGATAGATAGATGGATGGATAGATAGATGAGATGTCGCAAAGGAATGTAGTCCTTGCAAATGAACGCAGTTTCACATCAAACAGTAATTTCTGTACTGTGCATGTGTCCGGGATGGGAATCACGGGTAGACTGTGTTCTGGAAAAAAGAAGAGGAGGACGTTGAAGAAAAAGGCAATCTAGGTATGGAGAGTGGGAAGGATAAGGAAGAAGAGAAAGAAAAGGAAGCCGTTAGTCCAAGTGTTTTGAGCACCGTGAGCTTGCGCAAGCTACAATGATGACATTGTATAAGGCCTAAACCCCCGAAGGGACCTAGCCCGGGCTATGCAACACTGGACGGCTTTGACGGAATGCAGTCACCGATGCGGACTAGAGGAAGATTAGTCCAATTTTTGACTGCACAGGAGCGATAAATCGCAAAAGAGCAACGAGCTACGCAGGACGATAGCTTGAAGCAAAGGGATTTGGATTGGGGATGGGAAAAACCCAAGGCGCGGAAACATCGATGAACAGAGAACGATACCATGCCGCGAGCCCCGCATTCGATTGGTCGAAGGTGGCAGGTTTGAGCCCATTGTATCGGCTGGTCT
>WBZZ01001732.1:15000-47500 GCA_019918135.1 Paulinella micropora
CATGACACTGCCTACGGGCCTAAGGAGGGCGTTGGACACCTCATCATCAGATGATACCTGAGTGTGGGACAAGTTCAGCGTTGATCACATCCTACGCCAGAGTGTGGTTGGCCAAACCCCCTTAGGGAGTCACCTCGTGTCTTCCAGCTTTTGTGAGCGCCACCGTTATATATCTAGTTAAATCAATAGCTCTTGAGCTAACGATTTGTATGGATGACCAGAAGTTAAGTTAAATTAACTTCATTAAATCGAAGGCCTAGGCCTAGTAGTAGTAGTAGTAGTAGTAGTAGTAGTAGTAGTAGTAGTAGTAGTAGTAGTAGTAGTGGTAGTAGTAGTACTGTAGTAGTAGTAGTAGTAGTAGTAGTAGTAGTAGTAGTAGTAGTAGTAGTAGTAGTAGGCCTAGTAGTAGTAGTAGTAGTAGTAGTAGTAGTAGTAGTAGTAGTAGTAGTAGTAGTAGTAGTAGTAGTAGTTAAATCACATCCAAAACCTCAAAGGCCCAGGAAGGTATGTACTTGCTCTATTTATTGACCTATCGAAAGCCTATGACACTATAGATCATGAAACACTCATCCATAAACTACGAAATAATATAAATTTTAGCGATAACACCACTACCTTTTTTTAATCATACCTCACAAAACGATACCAAACAGTATTTACCCAATATGCTCGTTCTTATCCACGCAAGATCACACATGGGATCCCGCAAGGTAGCACACTCTCAACAACGCTCTTCATTCTATACATCAATGATATTATACTTTCACTAACACACGGGACAGTCTTTGCATACGCAGATGACACCACACTTATCATGGCTGCTAAGAATAAAGAACAACTCCAAGAGCAAGGACAAACTGATACAACGAACCTTGTCCACTATTTCTACAGACATAACCTAGTACCCAACCCCACCAAAACCACCTACACTATTTTCCACAAGCATGAACAGAAGGTGCAGCTCGACTTGACTATCGACGGCAAGAGGCTCCAACAAGAACGAAAGGTAAAAGTATTAGGTACAATCATCCAAAGCAACCTGTCCTTCCGTGAACATATACAATCTATTATATTCCGCCTTCAACCATTCATCCAAATGTTTCGTTATGTGAACAGCCTACTTCCCACTCACATCCTCCTCCAACTTTACTATGCACATGTATACCCCCTACTTATGTATGGTATCTCTATATGGGGATCTGATGACTACAACACCATTATACATCCACTCATTATCATCCAAAAACGTATAGTCCGTCTGATATGTCTCAAATCATGGAGAACACCTACCAAGCCTCTTTTTGCCAAACTACGCTTACTCAACATACTTAACATGTATAAATATAGCGTATGCATGGATGCACACTCCCTTATTTACCCAGCCTTCAAGGCTTTCCTTCCCCTTCACCACAACAATATCCGACCAATCACAGCTGTTCATAACTACAACACTAGGCGGTCATCAAAGAAACACATGTACAACGACTCAACGACGGGTCAATACAGCAGCAGCACAAGCACAATGGGAGAAGCTGCCAGAGCACCTAAGAGATATCTCATACAAAGCAGAATTCAAAAAGGAACTCAAAGCATATCTCTTAAGGATGCAAGAATCCTGACACTGCCTACGGGCCTAAAGAGGGCGTTGGACACCTCATCATCAGATGATACCTGAGTGTGGGACAAGTTCAGCGTTGATCACATCCTAAGCCGGAGTGTGGTTGGCCAAACCCCCTTGGGAAGTCACCTCGTGTCTACCAGCTTTTGCGAGTGCCACCGTTATATATAGTACTGAGTGAGAATATAACTTTCAACATATATTTATATATATATGTATATATATATAGTACTGAGTGAGAATATAACTCTTTCAACATATATATACATATATATATATATATATATATTATATTATATTATATTATATTATATTATATTATATTATTATATATATTTCCGTTTTTTTTTTTTTTTCTTTTCTTTTTCTCGTTCCTCACTGAACTAGAACTTTACTTTGACTTCATAAAAGATTAATCTAATATATATATATATATATATATTTATCTAAATCCTTGAAAAAAAAAAGTGGACCCTCCCGTTACCCAAAACAGCAGGAGCCGTTACTTTTTTGAAAAGATAAGTAACGGTTACGGTTTCCCGGGAACCTTTTTCGCTGGAATCTTTTTCGAAAATTGAGTAACGGCTACGTTTTCCAGGGAACTTTTTTGAAATTTGAGTAACTGTTACAGTTTTCCCAGGAACCTTTTTTGAAAATTGAGTAACGGTTACCGTTTTCCCGGGAACTTTTAAAAAAGATTAGTAACGGCTACCGTTACTCATTTTTCGAAAAATTAGTAACGGTTACTCTGGAACCTACCCCTTATAAAATTTTCTTGTTAAAAACTATATATTATAAACCAGATATTTATAGTTTATAATATATAGTTTTTAACAAGAATATTTATAAGGGTAGGTTCCAGAGTAACCGTTACTCATTTTTCGAAAAATGAGTAACTGTAGCCGTTACTCGTCTTTTCAAAAAAAAGTTCCCGGGAAAACGGTAACCGTTACTCATTTTTCGAAAAAGGTTCCTGGGAAAACTGTAACAGTTACTCTTTTTTTCAAAAAAAAGCTCCCGGGAAATGTAACAAGCAGTTTCGCAACATGGGAGTAACGGTTACGTTACGTCATGTATGAAACTCCTCCGATAGACATGTAGTGATGATGAAGAGCCATTACTGGAGGGAGAGTAAACAGAAAAGAAAAAGGGAAGAAGAATAAGGACAAGAAGGAGAAGAAGATAAAGCAGAGGAAGCAGGGGCAGGAGGAGAGGAGAAAGAAGAGACGCATAGCTGTCGAGATAGGGGATGAAGGGGAAGATGAGGAGATTGGAAAGGGTGAAAAGGAAGAAGAAGGACAAGAAGGAGAAGAAGATAAAGCAGAGGAAGCAGGGGGAGGAGGAGAGGAGAAAGAAGAGACTCATAGCTGTCGAGATAGGGGATGAAGGGGAAGATGAGGAGAGTGGAAAGGATGAAATGGAAGAGAGAAGAGGGGGAGAGTGGAAAGGGTGAAAAGGAAGAAGAAGGACAAGAAGGAGAAGAAGATAAAGCAGAGGAAGCAGGGGGAGGAGGAGAGGAGAAAGAAGAGACACATAGCTGTCGAGATAGGGGATGAAGGGGATGAGGAGATTGGAAAGGGTGAAATGGAAGAGAGAAGTGGAGGAGAGTGGAAAGGGTGAAAAGGAAGAAGAAGGACAAGAAGGAGAAGAAGATAAAGCAGAGGAAGCAGGGACAGGAGGAGAGGAGAAAGAAGAGATGCATAGCTGTCGAGACAGGGGATGAAGGGGAAGATGAGGAGAGTGGAAAGGATGAAATGGAAGAGAGAAGAGGAGGAGAGTGGAAAGGGTGAAAAGGAAGAAGAAGGACAAGAAGGAGAAGAAGATAAAGCAGAATAAGCAGGGGGAGGAGGAGAGGAGAAAGAAGAGACACATAGCTGTCGAGATAGGGGATGAAGGGGAAGATGAGGAGATTGGAAAGGGTGAAATGGAAGAGAGAAGTGGAGGAGAGTGGAAAGGGTGAAAAGGAAGAAGGAGAAGAAGATAAAGCAGAGGAAGCAGGGGGGAGGAGGAGAGGAGAAAGAAGAGACGCATAGCTGTCGAGTCAGAGGATGAAGGGGAAGAGCAGGAGAGTGGAAAGGGTGAAAATGGAAGAGAGAAGAGGAGGAGAGTGGAAAGGGCGAAAGGAAGAAGAATATGCAGGTAGGTAGGTAGGTAGGCAGGTAGGCAGGTAGGTAGGTGGGTAGGTAGGTAGGTAGGTAGATAGGTAGGCAGGTAGGTGGGTAAGTATGCAGGCAGGCAACCAGATAGGTAGGTAGGTAAGTATACAGGCAGGTAAACAGGTAGGTAGGTAGGTAGACAGGTAGGCAAGTAGGTAGGTAGGTAGGTAGGTAGATAGGTAGGTAGGTAGACAGGTAGGCAGGTAGGTGGGTAAGTATGCAGGCAGGCAACCAGATAGGTAGGTAGGTAAGTATACAGGCAGGTAAACAGGTAGGTAGGTAGGTAGGTAGGTAGGTAGGTAGGTAGACAGGTAGGCAAGTAGGTAGGTAGGTAGGTAGATAGGTAAGTAGGTAGACAGGTAGGCAGGTAGGTGGGTAAGTATGCAGGCAGGCAACCAGATAGGTAGGTAGGTAAGTATACAGGCAGGCAAACAGGTAGGTAGGTAGGTAGGTAGGTAGTCAGGTAGGCAGGTAAGTATGCAGGCAGCCATGAAAGTGTCAACAGCTAGGAAGTCTGCTCGTCCAGTGAGTGCGTAGAGAGCCCACATGGCGCCATGGGTGAAGCGGTGGTCCTTCCAGTAGGCCTCGCCGCCGAAAAACCCCTTGTCGAGGGCGCCCGAGAGCCAAATGGTTGCCGGCATGACCGCTAGTAGACGTAATCGGTCGTAGCCACGCCAGGCTAGGTAGGTGTAGGCCGCACGTGCGGGGAGACAGCCAGCGAGGAACAGCGTGCTGTTGTCCATGCCTGTGTACCGCTTTTCTCTGGAACTTTTTTTTTAAAAAAACGAGTAACGGCTAGCCGTTACTCATTTTTTGAAAAATGAGTAACGGTTACTCTGGAACCTACCCCTTATAAAATATTCTTGTTAATAACTATATATTATAAACCAGATATTTATAGTTTATAATATATAGTTTTTAACAAGAATATTTTATAAGGGGTAGGTTCCAGAGTAACCGTTACTCATTTTTCGAAAAATAAGTAACGGCTAGCCGTTACTCTTTTCGAAGAATAAGTAACTGCTATTTCGGTGGACCCGTGAAATTTTCGACCACAAAAGCTTTTTTTAAATTAGTAAACTCGTTTAATACTGTAGTGACATCCGCCAGCGGCTTGTGCCGGATCTCTTGAAATTCGTGCTCCCAGACATAGTACATCGTGAATCCGGCCGGCATCAAATCGTGTGGAAGCGAGGCGCAGCATCGTTTCCTTGTACAGCACGCTGTTGAGCCGCTTGAGCGTTGGCGATTTCTCGTTGTGTTTCGAGTGCTCGGGTGGGTAGCCGTGCCATGCGTTGCCCAGGAATTCGAAACCTGCGTTGAGCCCCTTGTCGTAGCCGTCGAGTCTGTACCTGCGCGGTCCGGACACCTTGAACTCTCTTCCAGTCGTGTCCTTCGTGCCGTTTGAAAAATGCACGTGCTGGACATATGTAAATTAGATGGATTTAGTGCGGTGGCACACGGAACTTAACGAGTTCTGATTATTTTTTAGTAAATTTTTTTTTGTTATAGAGATCTAAATCAGATGATTGGCTTGCCATATTCAACTCAAAAATTAAATTTGAATTTGAAATATACGTAACGGTAATATTTTTGACTATTTTATAATGTAATACTAAAATGTGATTTTTTAATTTTTTTGATCAGGAAAGTATGGTGCGCAACCCTACACTTGTTAAGCTTTTATTTAGTGAAAACCACATGATTTATCTGTTGTAATTACTTAGTTCTGCGTACCACCCGGCAAGACGTTCTGACCATGTTTTTAAGTAAAAAAATGCAATGAAATTCCCCGGCTTCCACGGTGCGTCCTGGCCCGGCCAACCTAGGAAAAAAGCACAGAGGGGAGGGTTCCCTGAGTGCATCAGATATCTCTTAGCACAAGACATATCATAGCTATCTAAGTATATACATAGTAACTTTGAGTGTTTTTCATCACTTGTATAAAATATCTTTTGATACTTTTACTTGTAGGCTACAAACTAGCTAGTAGAAAATCAGCTATTTTTTCCTT
Organism: Paulinella micropora; assembly: GCA_019918135.1. NCBI lineage: Eukaryota > Cercozoa > Imbricatea > Euglyphida > Paulinellidae > Paulinella > Paulinella micropora. Next base: position 20,789 of record WBZZ01001732.1, read on the forward strand.
GTCGAAACATGAAAATCTATATTTTGTAGCTTAAGTATTATTTCTTGCACAGATGAATAGGTGAATCGTTTTGTATTATCATTAAACGTATTTCTCCAACTTTGTGTTATTTGTAAATGTCTGTGGAAGGCAAAAACTCAAAATCACAAAACCAGCATTTTTATGGTTTTGGGGACATATACATTTTAGTATTCATCAGTTTTAAGAATTTTAAGTATTGGAATCGTCTTTCACAACCATAAACTAAAGCTCCACCAAAGGATTTTTGTTCATTTTGCCTAGAAGCTACAAACCAAAAAGTGGGTTTTCACAACTTCACGTGTCTGACCTACACATGCCTGTACATTTTTTCCTGGACCTTTCTCCTCCAGTTTTTTTAGTGTAATCATGTCTCCCTGACATATACTTACGATAGATACAAAAATATTGAAAAAGGGATGTGTCTGCTTCATTCCTGGAGGCAGGTAAGTCCAAGATGTCGGAATGTCAAAAAAGTTTTGACCAGTTTTCTTCTAGGTTTCATGTATTTTTTAGCTCCCCTTCCCCCAGAATTCAAGCTATAGTGTATTTGAACCCCCCCAACTCGTTTATGAGCTATAGGAGCAGTAATTCCTTTCATAATAAATTTTTGTTTGCTTTTTTATTTGCCCTTGAGGGACTGTTTTCCAGCCGACACTGTGTTTCTCAGAGATATTGAAAATTTTCCGAAATTCGATTAAATTATTTGTTAAGACGTATTGTACAACGTTTCATAGTTCAAAATCTAATAAAATAACAACCAAAGACAGATTCTTTAATCATAATCGTGGTTGCAAACCATTTTTTTACCACATTGAATCAGCAAAAAAATGACGGCCCGACCTGTCTTTTTCCGAATTTTTTTCCACACGTAATGGTGCTTTTTTACACAACTTCAATTACAGATTTCTCAAAAACTATTAAAAATAAGGATATGCTCACCATAGTGAAATATTTCAAGAAATATATGAGGAATCCTATGCGCAAATAATCAATTCAAAAAAGTCAAACCCCTCACAAAGGAACTTTCCCTTATGTTGAATTTACATATGATCTGCCAGCCTTGCTGTTCGAGTCTGTCCCAGACTTCACAGGCCACGATGGACGCTCCTGCTTTGGGCCTCGGGATCAACCCGCGCAGGAATGCATGGCGAGCACACAGTCTCCTTTCACAGTTCTCGTCCCTGTAGCCTGCTGAGATCTTGTCGTCCTCGGGACAGTCAATACATGGGTTCTTTGTCTGGTGAGTGCCCTTAGCCTTGGCATGCTCCACGCAGAGCCTGTTACAGAGACCATTTTCATCTGCAAAAGACGCGGTCTTCTTCGCATCGGCTGGACAATCTTGACATCTTCCGTGCTTGCTTTTTTATCTTTTTCTTTGCGTTTGCATCTCTCAGCAGGGTTCTTTCGAGTGTTCTGAGGGCGGGGTACTCTCTCCCGATCTTCTTCGCGCGCTCTCCTGGGATCATTGCCAGCACAATCGGTAGCTTGCCGAAGGGAAGGCAGTCGACGGGGCTGCCTCTCCTGCCATTTGAGCGCACAAATGCAATTATCTTTATCTCCAGTTGGAGTTCAATCATTGCTAACAGCGGCCGGATTCGCATGTATGTTACACTCGCGTCCTTTTCATTGCATCCTTTAAATGCTGCAATCGCGTCAGTGACGCAGTAAAAGCCGTCCCGGTGGCGCCTGATTTCTGCCGGGTTCACCATCAACCCGTGTGTTGCACCAGTGGCCAGGAGTTTCTGGTCGTTACCCACAGGAACTTCGGCCATTGCCGATTAGTCCGATTATGGCAGAGGAAGGTTGCAATAGAAACGCAACTCTTTTTGAAAAATGAGTAACGGCTCCCGGAACCGTTACTCTTCGCCAGTGATACGCGCGAAACCGGCACCGATTCGAGCCGAAACTGGCGAAAGAGGCAGCGATACAGCTGAAAGTGGCCTGGCAGGAACGGAATTCCTCTTTGCAGTAGCACGTGTCCTACCATAACCGCAGCTGGTTCAAGTTTCATGCAAGACCGGCAAATTTTGCAAGCATGATCCCGACCGTTACTTTTTTTGAAAAGATGCGTAACTGCTACCGTTTTCCCGGGAAGCCACCGGACGCGGGAGAAAAGCTATAGTTACAAACCGTAACTACAGCTAGATACACCAAAATTTAACGCAAGACCGGCGAATTTTGCAAGCATGATGCCGACCGTTACTTTTTTTTGAAAAGATACGTAACGGCTACCGTTTTCCCGGGAAGCCACCGGACGCGGGAGAAAGGCTGTAGCTGCGCCACTACAGCTACAGCTTTTCTCGTTAATTTGACGCAAAAGCCGGCTTATGAAATGGATGGTCTAAAATAAACCTGGCCCGGCCGAGTTCTTTCGAATATCGAGATTTTTCGAAAAAAAAAAGGCAAAACGTGCCTGAACCACTCATACCCGTAACAGCTTCTGTCATTCCTTTTTTCGATCAAAAATCAACCAAGCAGGGATGATGGACGTGTCTGAAGGTGAATGCCGCAAAGAGCTCACCAACGAAGCTATCGGAGCTAACCCGATGCTCATGGGACTACAAGAGGCTGACTTTGGAGAGTCAGTGAGACAACAGGACGGCTTTTTCGCTGTCACCGACGCCATCACCTCCTTCAAGGGATGTTCTGATGCAGATGCAAGGGTTGCTGATAGCTTGTCGAAGGGCAGACTGGTCGACTGCCTGCCCTTCGACAAGCTGCTCCAGGTGCTGGCCCTGATACCAGGCGAGAGGGCGAAACAACTGCGGTCGGAGCAGGCACGAACAGCTCAAGCCCGCCATGCAGCTGGACTCGATCGAGCAGCACCGCGTCGAACCGAGTCCGAAACTCGAGCTCATCGAGCAGAAGATCGCGGTGATTGGCGCACGCAAGAAATGGTGTATCACTGAGTTTGCGGCGCAGCCCGATGCTATTTTCTGCTCGATGAGCTCCTCGGCATCGAGATGGCTGACGGAGACAAACTGTTCTTCGCGACTGAGGCACGCAACAGCGCAAGGCAAGCAGTACAGGCCATGAAAAGTACTGCCTCTCTGCCCACATTCACGGCTACTGCTTCCGCCACTGTACCAGAGCCACCCAAGGCAGAGAGGTTGATGGGAGGAATACCGGTTAAGACCAATGTCTACTTCTGGTGTGCATATTATGTCAGCAGCTTCCACCCTTAATGGCTACGTTTTCCCTGAAACTTTCTTTCCGTGGTAATGCGAAAACCTGCATCTCCAGTGGGGAAAGAGGTCTCTTGTCTCGGCAAACTCAAATTTAAAAGACTTTAATCGCCTGAGACGTGAGCCAGGGTCCGGGGTCAGCCGGCAGAATGGACAATGTACAATGTACAATGTACAATCTCTATTATTCTATTCACTCCTTTACCAATTGTCATTAAAAAAAAACATGTCTAAAGTGTCTAAAAATAACCACTGAGGGGGGGGGGGGAGACCTCTTCCGACCCCTTGGAATGCTTCAATGCATAGTTGCGAGGTTTAACGTTAACGCATTTTGTACATTGTACATTTTATATCCCGCCAGCATGCCCCGGACCCTGTCTCACGTCTCAGCCTTTTAAAGTCTTTTAATTTTGAGTTTCCCGAGACACACCCCCTTCTGTCCCCCCCTCTAAGTATGCAGGCAGCCATGAAGGTGTCAACAGCTAGGAAGTATGCTCGTCCAGTGAGTGTGTAGAGAGCCCACATGGCACCATGGGTGAAGTGGTGGTCCTTCCAGTAGGCGGGGAGACAGCCGGTGAGGAACAGTGCGCTGTTGTCCATGCCTGTGTACCGCTTTTTGAAAGTTGAGTAACGGTTACGTTTTCCCGGGAAGCCACCGGACGCGGGAGAAAGGCTGTAACTACGCCACCGTAGGTACAGCTTTTCTCGTTAATTTGACGCAAAAGCCGGCTTCACGCAAGGCCGGCGAATTTTGCAAGCATGATCCCGACCGTTACTTTTTTTTGAAAAGATGCGTAACGGCTACCGTTTTCCCGGGAAGCCACCGGACGCGGGAGAAGGGCTGTAACTACGCCACCGTAGGTACAGCCTGGCCCGGCCGAGTTCTTTCGAATATCGAGATTTTTTGGAAAAAAAAAGGCAAAACGTGCCTGAACCACTCATACCCGTGCCAGCTTCTGTCATTCCTTTTTTGGCTCACAAATTCAACCAAGCAAGGATGATGGACGTGTCTGAAGGCGAATGCCGCAAAGAGCTCACCAACGAGGCCATCGGGGCCAATCCGATGCTCATGAGACTACAAGAGGCTGACTTTGGAGAGTCAGTGAGACAACAGGACGGCTTTTTCTCCGTCACCGACGCGATAGCCTCCTTCAAGGGATGTTCTGATGCAGATGCAAGGGTTGCTTACGACAGACTGCAGCCCCGGGTCGAGAAGCTGGATATTCAGCGTTCGTTCAAGAAGATCGCGTTCGAGAGAGCTGATGGCCAGCGAGGCAGACCGGTCGACTGCCTGCCCTTCGACAAATTGCTCCAGGTGCTGGCCCTGATGCCAGGCGAGAGGGCACGAGCGGTGATCGGCGACGAACAGCTCGAGGCCGCGCGCGAGCAGCTGTCGGAGGAGACGAGGCGTGAGGTGCTGGACTCGATCGAGCAGCGCCGCGTCGAGCTCGAGCTCATCGAACAGAAGATCGCGGAGATTGGCGCACGCAAGAAATGGTTGATCACTGAGTTTGCGGCGCAGCCCGAGGCCTACAAGGGCATTCTCGAGCTCCTCGGCATCGAGATGGATGAAGAAGACAAACTGTTCTTCGCGACTGAGGCACGCAACAGCGCAAGGCAAGCAGTACAGGCCATGAGAAGTACTGCCTCTCTGCCCACATTCACGGCTACTGCTGCCGCCACGGTGCCAGAGCCAGCATTGCCTAGAAAGGAGTTGTCCTGGCTATGGCACCCTTAACGACTACGTTTCCCCAACCCTTGTCTCAACAAACTCAAAATTAAAAGAGTTTAAAAGGCTGAGACGTGAGCCGGGGTCCGGGGTCAGCCGGCAGAATGGACAATGTACAATGTGCAATGTACAATCTCTATTATTTTATTCACTCCTTTACCAATTGTCATTAAAAAAAACATGTCTAAAGTGTCTAAAATAACCACTGAGGGGGGGGGGGGGGGGCCTTCTGACCCCCCTTGGAATGCGCAACTTCACTGCATAGTTGCAAGGTTTAACGTTAACGCATTTTGTACATTGTACATTTTATGTCCTGCCAGCAGGCCCCGGACCCTGTCTCACGTCTCAGCCTTTTAAAGTCTTTTAATTTTGAGTTTCCCGAGACACACCCCCTTCGGAATGCTGGTTTTTTTTCTTGTGGACCATAGTGTAGAAAGTATGGCGGAGTCAGAAAATTGCGGGTGTGCTCCGGTGGCAGCGGAAGCCCCTATACACGACCACTTTGAGTCCTACAAGAAATGTCGTCTGAAACTTAGACACTTCCCCGCCGGTACACGCCCGTCCTGGCTGGTTCGGTTCTGCGATGCTGGCCTTCTGACTAGGAAACACCTCTCGGATTCAAAGTGTCAGAGCAGCACCTGCCACGCACGCGCAAATGAACTGTCGGAAGAATGGACCCTTTATGAAAAATGTCCGTTCAAGGGCCTGCACTTTGGCGGAGGCTACATGCGCCGCAAGATGCTAAAGGCGTTCGAGAAGGCGGGGTTACGCACAACCAAGATATCCCCGCGCCGGGACGAGGCGCGAGCTAGGGCCGGGCGAGCTCGCCGGACCAAACGATACATGGACAACCATCCTGACAAGCGGGCAATTTATATGCAGAGGTACTGGGAAAAGAAACTTGCGATACAGCACCAGCAGCAGTCTCCCTCCTCCTCCTCCTGCGCCTCCCGCAAGTTTTATCGAGTCTATTTTATTAAACCTCTTTGCGTGAACCGAAATTCAGCGGCCCCCTCCCCCCCTCCCTCCCGGATTGGTGAACTTGAGAGTTGTCTGGTCCCTGGATTTTCGATCGTGCTGCTTCCTGCCACGATAGCATTCGCGATCTTTGCGTTTTTTGGGGCGCGTTTGGCCACCTCCCCCTGAAATTATGGGGGGTGGAATGCGCGCCAGAAATGGCAAAGTAAAAACACACTCTTTCTTTCTTTTTTTTGGCACGCGTTTGGCCACCTCCCCCTGAAATTATGGGCCAAATGCGTGCCACGCATAATATATTCTAAAATACCATCATCTTTTTTTTTGGGGCCAGATCCCTGATATTATGGGCGGATCCGGCCCATGAAAGAAAAAAGGACGTAGACATTTCGATGTTTCGTTTCTCTGGCGAAGGACCTTCCCTTTTCCCTGCCCTTTTCATGACATGATTCTCCCTTTTCTTTTATGGGCCTCTTCTGCCGTAGATTACAGGAGGGGGGGGAGGGGGGAGCAGCAAAAACAAAGCACTCAAAGCAGCAGCAGGCATGGGCCGGATCCCGCCACTTCCCACGGCGCTCTCCGCGGAACAGCTTGGAGGTATGCGCCAAATCGGTCCTTTCTTGAAGCACTTTTTTCCCTTCTCTTTTCAACCAAGAGACCTCTCCCTCCCCCCCCCCCCCCCACTATCTATTATGATACGAGATTAGCTGGTGTAGGGTTTAGCGTGTCGTTTCTCAGAGGAAGGAGGTACAATCGAGACGGACGCGAGCGATAAACCGATCAATGTGTTGTTGCTAACCATGGCCAAGTCAACAAGCTCCTTATTGTGTATTATCTCGTACACTTCTCGTTCCTTTAACCCTTCTGTATTTTTCTTTCGTATCCCCTTGATCTTGGCACCGAAACTGGATCCGATAGCGGACCGCAATCCCTTCAGTGGTTCCTGTGCCATGTCTTTGGTCACCTCGGAAACAACACGCGATCGGATCTTCTTGCCTCCCGCCCGCACCGCGTGGTTCGTCAGTCCGATAATCATTTTGACGCCTAAGTAAAGCACACACACTTTTTTCTTTTAAACTTTTCCTTTTTCTTTGGCACGCGTTTGCCCACCTCCCCCTGAAATTATTGGGCAAGTGCGTGCCACGCATGATATATTCTAAAATACCATCATCTTTTTTTGGGAGAATAGATGCTTCTCCATCTGTCCCCTCATCCAGAGCCCCTTCCGTGCACCCTTTTTTTTTGTCTCATACCGGGGGGGGGGGGGGGGGGATCGAAAAAAATACAGACGTCCGAAAATTGGTTTTTTTTTTTAGAAACGGCCTCCAGGCCACGATTGGTGAATTTGAGAGTCGTCTGGTCCTCGTTGGTCTTGCTCTTCTTGAGAGGGGGTTCGATTATCGTATCGATTTCGATTGTGTTGCTTCCTACCACGATAACATTCGCAATCTGGTCGCCTTCGTACGCGTTCGACAGCATCGCGAGATCGACAAGGGTCCTGTTTTGTTCGATCACGTATTCTTCTGTCTTGCCGCGGTCGCCGTCTCTCTTCATCTTTCGTCGGCCCTTGATAGTGCCACCAAAATTGCTTTGCAGGGCCTGCCGGAGCCTTCTGAGAGGCGCGTGACTGGGATCGTTGGCTACCTTTTCAACCTTGACTCGTGACTGTAGCCTTCCCCCGCCTGCTCTGGATGCTGCATCGGTCAGTTCGATGATCTTGGCCCTGTTGGCAACCACGTCCTTCTTGGTAAAAGAGACTGTGGATGTCCCGTCCGCGCTCAGCCCCGCGTTCTGGATTCCAAGCACCTCGAATGCCTGCACCGTCCCCCCCCCCCCCCCTGAAATTATGGAGCAAATGCGCGCCACGCATGCTGAAGGGAGAGCCAACGATCAAGATTCAAGGCACACATTTTCTTTTTAAACTTTTCTTTTTTTTGGCACGCGTTCCCCCCCACCTCCCCCTGAAATTATGGGGGGATCCGGCCCCAAAAATGACGGGAGGCAACGATCAAGAAGCAAAGCAAAAAGGCAAGCACACAGCAGCCAAAAAAGCAAAACACACTTTTTCTTTTTTTAACTTTTCTTTTTTTTTGGGGCCAGATCCCCCACCTCCCCCTGATATTATGGGGGGATCCGGCCCCAAAAATGGCATAGTCCGTTCGATATCGTCGATCCATGTTCTTTTTCTCTGTCGAATGAAAGGAAAAAGATACCCCCCCCCCCCCCAAAAAAAAAGGAAAACACCCGTTGGGGTATTTTTATTGCCCTTCTCTCCCCTGTGTGTTAATATCAGCGAAGGCATATGAAATTCACGGGGCCAGATCCCCCAGTGATTTCAGGGGGAGAGGTGCGGGATCTGGCAAAAAAAAAAAGTCTTTTTCGAGAAAAAAGAAAAAAAAAACTTTAATGACAAAAAGGGATTTGAACCGCCTGCAGGCCGTTATTTCGTGAACTTAAGCTTCTTCTGACCATCACTGTTGTCCTCGTCGATCTTGCGTTTCTTGGAAGGAGGCTCAACCACAGCGTCTAAATCCGTTGTAAAGGCTGCTGGCGGAATATTGTCGCTGTGTCCACCCTCGTACGCATTGGACAACATAGCGAGGTTCACAAGGTCCTTGTCCTGCTCGATGATATACATATCTCTATTGTCACGGCCTTCGGTTCTCTTTTTTATTCTCTTGCTCTTGATGGTCGATCCAAAGTTGCTTTGTATCGCCTGACGCAGTCCCTTGAGAGGAGCATGTGCGGGATCAGCGGCTAATTTCCCTGAAGTAGTATATGATCGTATCTTTGCTCCACCCACTCTGACCGCTGCGCTTGTCAACTCAATGATTTTTGCCCTGTTAGCAACCACGTCCTTCTTGGTAAAAGAGACTGTGGATGTCCCGTCCGCGCTCAGCCCCGCGTTCTGGATTCCAAGCACCTCGAATGCCTGCACCGTCTTAAGAGCAGCCATATGCCACAGAGGTGTGTCAGCGGTGTTGATGTATTGTCTCTCCCGCAGCTTGTTTCTCTGGTGCATCAAGATCTCTTCATGTAGCAGGCCCTTCTTTAACACGGCCGCAATGTTGTACACGGGGCGCGTGTTCTCATGGACAGTCTTGAACTCGTCGTACGTCAAGGCCCGCTGCTTCTCACGGCGCTCCTCGTCACCTCCCTCTCCGCGGAACAGCTTGAGGGTATGAACCGAAGCAAGCTGGATTTTTTCATAGGCCGAAGCCTCGTTGGAGTCGGTCTTTTCCTTGAGGTCCTTGAGGCACTGCTGCAGCTCCTCGAGTGGGCAGTCCTTGAACACGTCAAAGGCGTCCTTAAGAAGGTTCTCCCGCTCGGCCTTGGCCAGTTCCTTGTACTCCTTGAACTCTGCCGCTCCTTGGTCCTGCTCTGCCTCTTCCATGATCAGCGGGAACTGGTGACGGCCGGCCTGCCGCTTGAACTCCTCTTCAAACTGCGCCAGCTTCTCGGCCCGTGCGTAGATGTGCAGCTCCGTGAACCAGTCAGGAGCCAGGAGCATGGTGCCGTCCTCGTCAAACGTCTCTTGGAACCTGATCAGGCCTTGGTACTGCTGAATGTCGGTTTCGCGTTCGCGCAGGTCTCGTCTGGCCCTCTCGAGGCGGTGGCACAGTGCGTAGCTGACGTCGGCCTTCGTGGGCTTGGGCGGGTACAGCACGTCGACCCGTTCAACCTGCATTTTGCGAAAGCGCCCCATCATCTGCATGAGCTGGCGCGGGCCGCAACCATTGCGCGAGGAGGCATCTACCAGCAGCAGGTGCATAGCTGCACGTCTGCCCCCACCGAGACCGCGCTGGTGAAAATCAGGACGTCAAAGTTTTTCAGGAACGTGTCTGGGTCCTGCATAGACTTCTTCAGCGAATCGTCAACGTCGCCGGTAATCAGGACAGCCTTGAGGTCGGGGCGTTCCTTCCTGATGAGCTGCTCCCAGGCCTCGGCACAGGCCTTGGTCGCGCACGCAATCGCCGTCTTCTCGCCCGCCTTGGCCGAGGACTTGACCTGTCAATCAGCTGCTTGCGGTCTCTCGTTACATAGAACTTGCGCTTGGTGGGGTTCTGCGTGTAGCGCTCGACCCGGATCGCGCTCGGAGAGGTTGCAATGTTCAGCAGCGCGGGCACGGCCCCGTCGCTCTCGAGGTCCGCGTCCAGCGCCACCACCTTGACGCCCGGCCGGCTGAGCAAAGCGTAGAAGTAGCGCGCGTTGCGGCCCAAGAACCTGCCGTTTGTCTCGCTAGATAACATCTGGTCGACGATGGACCGGGCCTCGTCCATAATCACCAAGTCAAAGCCCTTGACCTTGTGGTCAGAGAGGTTGTGAAGCGACTCGTACTGGCAGATGACGCGGTCGCTTTCCCAAAACTTCTTCTCCTTGTAGTGTATGAAACCAAGCCCGTTAAACTGGCCCTTTTGTACCGCCGCATGAGAGATACGCGCAGAGACTACGAGGATACGAAGTCCTTCGGGCGCTTCCTCGAGCATGCGCCTAACGAGCCTCACCAGCGCGGTGCTCTTACCACGACCGCAGTGCGCGGCCACGGCAATGACTTGTTCGCAATCATCGAAAATGAGGGGCTTGAGGTAGCCTTCTGGCTCGTCGTGGTTGTTGATCCTGACACCAGGGACCCACATGGACGGCGCCTCGTGCCCTGGTAAGCGCCCAATCGCCTTGCCAGCGCAATACGGGTGTGCCTCCGAGTCGAAACAATGGTAATGCGCGTAACCTTCCCTGTCGATTGTAAAGTAGCAGTTGTCGCTTTTGTTGTGTTCTCCCTTGATTAGGCATGTCCGGCCGTGCTCCGGGTCCGTAATACCCACGTACCTCCCGTCTGGCAGGCGCCTGACTGTTGTAAACATGTCTCCTTTTTGGCGTAGCAGGTCGGTCAAATGACGAGCGGTCGTGTCTCCGTCGGGGGTCACGAATCTCGACGGCTTGGTGTACTTGCGCTGGTATTTCATGGCTTCCTCCTCGATGGCCGTGTGCGTAATGGACCTGTACCACGCGGGGATGGCGTCCAGCAGGTCCTGTATACAGGCAGGCATGTTCTTCGGCACAGCTTCACCCGACAGCTTGGCCGACCCAGGCAAACGGAACAGCCTGTTACGTGAGTATATGCCAAAGTCGATAATGTCCTTACCCTCGTGCTTCATCATCGGGTCGTTGATGAGGCCTTGGGCTAGCCACAGCTTGGTCTTGACAAAGTTGCCCACTTCCTTATTGTTGGCGAAGACAACCAATGGCACGTGCAAATGATAGCTGTTCTTGAACGTGTTGTCAGATTGCTTTCGCCCGAAATCGAGCAGTTTACAGTCGTGATCCGTTAGCATGGGTAATTCCCCTCTTATGGCCGATAGTATCTTAGCCAGCCGCTGGGGGGTCATGGTATCGCGTTCTTCAGTCACCCATTCAATGTCCATTGCAAGGGCCGATGTCACGTCTTCTAATTCGATTGAGCGATCGATGACGTAAAAGGCACGGTTGTCTTCACCGTAGTCGCGGTAGTACTCGAAAAGTTCATCAATACCCGGAAAGGACGTGTACCACTTTGCACGGCTGCCTTTTCTGGTTGGGTCCGCCAAGGCCACCGTAATCTTGTGGCCGAGCGAGTCCGCCCTTTTAAAAGCGGCTGCTTGTGGTTTTTGCTCTCTTGATCCCGTGTACCATACCCGCCCCTTGTGGAACATCTCCATTTTTTTGGATATAAAATCCAACGCCCAGAATTTTTTTTTTCTTCTGAGTGTATACCAATACAGCGCAACGAAGAAAAAATTCAATGGTCCAAGAAATTTCAGAGAACTTTCCGGCCGTGTGCTGCGTGGAACTTTGCGTCCAGCACGATCCGAGACTGGAGACGGACCCGGCCGCTCTGTGGAACGTGCTTCAGCACTGCACCAACGTCACAAGGCACGTAGGGGACGACAAGGTCAGGGCCAGACGCATCATATGTTCGCTCAAGAACGCCGGGTTATGGAAGCGTGTGAGGGACAGCGAAGCCCTAAAGAAGCAACGGGCAGCCAGGCGACTGGAACATAAATTGGCGTGGGACAAGTCACACCGCAGTCTGCTGAATACGCGCCGTGATAAGTACTTGGTCGCCACGCTCGTGCGCAAGGGGCTGGCCCGACCGCCCGCCGACCCGCCGCTCGTGCTGGACGACACGGCCGTGCTCGCCTTCGATACCGAGACGACGGGCTTGTCGAGCACCGACGTCCCTATCCAGCTTGGCTACGTGCTCAAAGTCAACGGCGAGACCAAGATGGAGTGTTGCAAGCTCATTCGCTACCACAACCGTATGGTGCGCATCTCGGAAGCGGCCGAGACCATCCACTGCATAAGCTGGGAACAGGTGCGCAGCTCACCCCATGACGCGGCCGTGGAAATCGCTACGCTGGTGAAATTGATGCGCGACGTTACGACCGCGGGCGGCGTGGTCATTGGCCACAACCTATCGTTTGACCTACGCATGCTCCGGCAAGGCTTGCCTGGCGTCGACCTGCTTGGTCTCAACACCATCTGTACAATGCAACTAGCGCGCAAACTTACTAGTGGACTCAAGCTGGAACAGGTTTATAGAGAAATCGTGCCGGCCGGAGAACGCGAAGACTTGGCCTCGCACAACGCCCTGTCGGACGCCAAGATGGCTCTGGCTATCTACAAATGCAGCCTTTTGTCTGGTAAAGAAAAATAAAAGTTCTCTTTTGGTGTATATTATTAACCAATATCAGACATGAACCACAAGTGTTCGAGACCTGGCTGTGAAACAATCGGTTGCGGCAAGAAGGTCTGCTCGGAGAGGCGCGGACCAAACAACATCGCCCGCTACGTCATGAATAACTTCCCCCGCGAGCTGTTGCGGGCGGCGGACCCCGGAGGTGCCGTCTATGTCTGGGTACCTGACACAGGCAACGGGCCCCTGCGACAGGAAATTGTCATGCTGTCACCTGCACAGCTCGCAGACACACCCCATCGCACCGCTATCCAAGACCTGTCGCCGTCGCTGGGCACCGGAGTCATTATCGACGTTGAAACCACGCCGGGTAGGAGTTTGACGACCGTCACTAGAATGAAGGTTTAATTAAAAGACTTGAGAGTTCGTTCCACTTACTTTGCCGGATACCGGTTAGATACAGGAACACTAGGTCAGTCAGCCTGTCCAGCGTGTGACGGTCGTGAGGCGTACCGGTGGCAAAGACATCGTCCTTGAGCAATGAGGGCAGTAGTGCCCGCGCGCGGGGCAGCAGTGCCCGTAGGTCTGTTAGGTGCGCGTGCCGTAGCTGGTCGTGGAGCTCCCCGAGCGCTGGCTCAGGCCGACCACTTAAATAAGACTCGAGCTTGTCCAGGACAAAGTCGCGGTGGAGGCCGAACCGGACCACCACGGCGGGCGTACACAACTGCCGATGTTTGAACAGGCCGAGCAGCCGGTGCTTCTTGAGCTGCAGCTTCAGGCCGGGCGTGTCCCGGTGAGAGCTAATGAGCTTTTGTATCTCGGCTGCGCGCCCGGGGTCAATGTCCCTTGCTGACAGCAGCTCGTGTGCCTGCTTCGTGCCGTCCTGCCTGTCGGCAGCTGGGGCGCGCCGTGTACCAGCGAATTCCACTAGTACATTTAAGCCGTTTTCTGTCAGGAGCTTGAACAAGCTACCGGTGTAGTCATTGTAATAGTGAGCCTGCCGGGCCTTGACCAGCGAGGCCAAGTCGTTGCCCGCCGGCGCCTGTTTGCGCAAACTCGGCTTGATCGGCGCGATGTTCACCAGGCACAAGTTAATCAACCTCGCTTTCCGTACCCTCATCATGCCCTGCAGTGCCGCCGCGGGGTCCGTCGTGGAGTCGACGAGCGCCACGTTAACGCAGTGAAACCTGGCCGACTCTAGCGAGACGCCCGATTCGACCGTGGGTGAGGCCAGAACATGCCGTAGCTGACCGCTGTCCACGAGTTCGTCAATCCCGCTCAGGGCATCTTTCTCGGCCGAGCTAGTCTTGCGTGTCAGGAATAAGGTTTGGTCGCCACGCAGAGGTTGCAGCGCGCCCAAGAAATTGGCAAACGTGTACTGGACCTGCCCGCCGGCGTGGCGCTGGCGGATGTCTCGTGACCATTCCGCCAAGTTGGTCGTGACCCTGACGCGTGGATGTAGCTCAAGTGGCGCCACGTAGCTAGACCAAACCAGGTGGGGCCTTGGCGTGCCTCTGCGCCACTGCCTGATCGTCTCCAGAGTCATGGATGAGCAATTCGCGTCGGCGGCCATGACAAGCCTGCAGCGCCGGCAGAGGCCGCGCAGTTGAGCCAGCAGGCGAGTGGACCACTTGAGCAAGGTCTTGTTATGGAAAATCTCGGTGAAGAGTGATTCAGACTCGTCGAGCACCAAGATATCGGGGTAATGCCCACGCAGCTTATAGAGCGAGTGGATGGTCACGACGAGGCGGTCGGGCGGGCTGCTCCAGTCTTTGAGGTCGCGGTAGCTCCGGAAGCCGAGGTGGCCGAACCGCTTGACGAGGTCGTTGACCAAGAGGACACGGGTAGATAGGATCCAGCAGCTGGTGCCGGGCGGCAGCTGTTGGGCAATAACGGTTGTTTTGCCCGAGCCCGTCGGTGTTTTTAAGATGATCGTGCGGGCGCCGGGGGGTATGGCTCGCTCGGCGTCGAGGTACCTATCGTCACAGACATAGCTGGTCTCGCCGGGCTGCAGGTCCCAGCCACTGAATGGTTCGAGTTCGAGGTGGGCATATGTGTCGCCGCACCACTGCCGCGCACACCACCGGCCCTCGCGCTGATACACGTCGTACGAGAGCTCGGGGCACCGGACCGGTGCATGTATTCGGCAGGGTTCTGACTCGTCCATATTTCTTGAAATATGCACAAACAGAAGATTTTATTTTTTAAAAAACGAATCGATGCCTTTGGTAAAGCCAGCCGACCGCGGCGCTAGTTTCTCTATGTATGAATCTATCAGTTGCCCACAGTCGCCGCCCACGAGCGACAGCAGTGACACCAAGCTCGGCTTGCTTGATCGGACATAAGCGGCCAGATCGAGTTTGTTCACGTTTCCCTTGTCCGCTGCTAACACTTGTCTAAACTTCTTGGTTTGTTTGAGCGAGCCAGTCTTCTGCATAACGTAGCGCAAGCGGTCGCCGGGCAGCGGCGGCGGTTCCATTTGCCGGGATACAACGACAGCCACGCTCGTTTCGGCATTTTTGTAACTGTCACCGAGGGTTGTGGTCAGCACAAAGTCCTCGTAGCACAGTAGGCTGGCCGGCCCCATGATCTTGTCTAAGCTGGTCTTGATAAGGGCCAGGCACAGCGATGTCGGCTCTCTAGCCAGCATCATTTTGAGCAGCTCCGAATAGAGCTTGTCAAAGTACGGCGCCCCGTCACGGCGAGTTGAGCGCATCCCCTTGACTAGCAAACTCTTGCTATCTTCAGAAGGGGAGCCAAAGGCCCATCCGCTATACATCTTCTTGCTGGAGATCAGGAAAGGCTCGATTGTCTTTTCCACCTCGAGTGAAATGGGAGAAGGTAGCTGGTTATTCACGGCCTGTGCCACCTTCTTGCCCAAAGCAAACAGTTCTTCCCGCGAAGATGGCTTGGGGGTAAAGTGACAAAACAAACTGTCCGTGTCGGTGTACACGACTGACAGGCCCGGAAAAGAACTCTCTGCGATTTCGATTGCTTTTTTGATTGTCTGTTGTCCGAGTGTAGTGATTGCTTCAGCCACCACCACCATCCCGTACATCGAACTCTTTAGACCAAAGAAACCGTAAGCCGCGTTCGCGCATACCTTCTCGGCCATCTGGCGCGCGTTCAGCACAGTGCGCTCGACATCGGAAGTGGCTGTCTTCATCTGCTGTTTGGTCCTCTTCCGCGCCTCGAGCAAGTTTTTGACAATCGTCGGTACTAACCCAGGCACATCCTGGCGGAAACAGGCCCTTCTAGCGCTTGGTAAGAGCAGATCAAGACAGCGAGCGCGTGGCTGTCCAGGCTCTACAATGGTAGAGCTGCAAATGTTGTAGGCGATCATGATCGAGGGATACAGTGACGCAAAGTCCAGTGTCAGCACGTGGTCGATGAGCCCCGTTACTTTCGGCTGCATGACGAACGCCCCTACATATTTCTCGTCCCCTTGTAAGCGGTCGCCGTCCTTGGCTCGCGCCATCACCATCCCACGGGCTTTGGCCTCGGCATAAAAATGGCTCAAGACGCGAAAAGAGACGCCGCGAGTGTGAGGGTCCTGGCGGAACACATGTGTTACCTCCGCAAGCGCGTTATCGGCCGCGTCAACACCGAGCTTGTCGTATAATCGATTACCAGCTCACAGTCTTGTAGACAATACTCGACTACCGCCGACATCCTGCCTTGTTCGAATAAAGAAAACATTTTCCTAATTTCTAGTCCCGTTTTGCCTTGTGTCCTCAGGATGTCACGGGCGACCGTGTCTAAGCGGTAATCACGGAACTTGAGTTGGCTCTGCTTCACGTACGCAAAGAGGTCCAGGTCTATTCTACCCGGGACTTGCCGCCATCGCCGGTCAGTGATCGTACACTTGTAGCCAGGGAGGCGCGAGAGGTAGCCAAAGCCCCTTCCACCGCGCGCAGAAAGATATCGCTCATCGAAGTTATGACCATTGTACGAGAGCAGTATGTCAGGGTCGTTGGTCTGGACGAAGCTCTGCCACTGAAGCAGGAGGTCTTGTTCGTCCTTACACTCGATCGCGAAACCCGTCTCGCGCTCGCATTTGTTCAAGTGGAAAACAGCCCTTCTAACAGCCCCGTCGCGCCCACGAAAGACCGAGCCAATACAGATAACCTTGTCGGTCGGGCGAGCTGGATTAGGGAAGGCGCCTGGTACCGGGGTAAAGGTCTCTATATCGAAACTCAGTATGCTTAGCCGGATACCGGTTGGTACTTTCGGAACCCACCCCCTGGCGGTCATGAAAGCAAGGACCGGGTGTATATCTGCTTCCAAGGGTTCGCGGTGGGCCTCAGCGACCCGCCTCATTTCTTCCCGCGCGCGAAAGGTCATTTTTGTATAACGCCTGGGCCCGTTCGAGGCCCGGGTCGGTACCAGATCAATTGGCTCACCGCCGGGGTGCGTTCCCTCTACATAGAAGGAAGACGACAGGTCGAAAACTTCTGTGCCATCGATACCAAACAAGCTTAGTCGATCAGGCTGACCGTTTCGGCCTGGCGTGACATGGTCCGCGTAATAAAACATTTTTTTTTACCTTGCTGGTATTTCTATAAATACGGTACAGAAGATAAAAATTTAATCATTTTAGGGGAAAATGTTTAGAACAGTAGCGATATCAACAAACTCCTTGCTCCTAATCTTGCTATATTCATGCTCCCAAATGTAATAGAGCTTGAAATCGGGGGGCATCGAGTCCTTAATCGAGGCGAGACGTACCATTGTTTCCTTCCATAACACGCTGTTGAGTCTCTCATTGTGCTTCGGGTGCTCGGGTGGGTAGCCATGACAGGCGTTGCTCATAAACTCAAAGCCCGTGTTGTGTTCTTGGTCGTAGCCATCGAGACGGTACTTGTGTGGCCCCGGTACCTTGAATTCTTTGCCAATGCTCCATCCTTGTTCCTCGAGCTTGTCCCATACTTCGCACGGCTTGGGGATCAGGCCTCGTAAGAAGGCATGACGCGCGCATAGCTGATCCGATCGCCCATTCTCATCCGTATAATTTGCCTGAAGCTTGGCGCCTTCTGGGCAGGCGGTACACGGTCTTTTTACGGTATATGTGCCTTTGTCCTTGGCATGGACCACACATAGCTTTCGGGGGCGGCCGTTTTCGTCTTTATAGCCTGCCTGAAGCTTGGCGCCTTCTGGGCAGGCAATACACGGGGTTTGCACAATATATGTGCCTTTGGCCTTGGCATGGGCCGCGCATAGCTTTTTAGGATGGCCGTTTTCGTCCTTGTAATTTGCATGGCGCTTGGCGCTTTCTGGACAGGCAGTGCACGGACTTTTTACGATATAGGTTCCCTTGGCCTTGGCATGGGCCGCGCATAGCTTTTGATAATGGCCGTTTTCGTCTCTGAAGCTGGCGGTCTTTTTTGCACCTACCGGGCAGTCGAGACAGAGCCGACGAGTCTTAGCCTTTTTCGTTGGTGGTTCAGACATCCTGGTCTTTTCGATATGTGAGATATGACTCCTGCTTTTTCAGAAAACCGCGCGGTCCATTAATCGAAAAATTCCCGTTTTTCGAAAAAGAGGCATTTTCTGGCGGGGCCGGCCATATCCATATTTTTTATAGAAAGAAATATTTAATTATACAACTTTGATCACGAGGTCTTTAAGCATATCTATAAATGGGAAATCAACTGGGCTGTTTATGTCCTTTCCGAACATGGACGGCAATTTTTCGTATTCGGATGATAGCTCGTCGTCACCGACATTAACACGGTCATAGAACATGTAGACGATCGATGTTTTCGATGGGTGCAAGGCGAGCTCCCCAGTCTTAATATCGTCGAGTACCTCCTTGAGCTTCTTGTAGCGTTCTTCTGGCGACGGGTTGAACAACTCGTCATCGACATAGAAGAGGTGAGGATTAAATCGAATCCAGACGATGTGTCCCTCGTCCCCGACCGACGATCCTTTGCGTAGTGCGGTATTGACTTCAATCATTCGCGCCAAGTCGCAGGCCGTCTTGTCGTGATGAGCCCCCTCGTCGTTCTCCAAAAGCAGCAATATGCCCATCTCCTGGAAGGTTAGGATACGAAAATCTGGAAAACGGAGTCGCGATGTTGTGGGCGGCGCCGCAGAGCCCATGTCGATACATCGATTGACAGCTATCGAGTTGGATCGGTCGCGATCGAACAGGTAGCCTTCCTTGGTCAGGAAAACGGCCATTTGATCCTCTGTTTTTCCCGGCTGCTAGACCGCTCTTAGTATGACGGTACTGAATGTGGTAGGACAGTGCTTCACGGGTCGGGTGGCGGTTGAACAGACAAGCCATCTTGCCCTCACCCGGGACTTGAAGGGTTGTCTCAGCTTCATTGTATGGACAGAGAAAGGTCCAGTTTTTGCTTTTCTCATGGTATTTCTCGTGAGCATTGCGATTGCCCGATGTCGAAAAGCTCTTGTCACAGGTCCCGCACTTAAACGGGCGCTCCTGGGTATGAGTACGAATATGGGCTTCTAGACTACCTTTCGTTGTAAACGCCTGTTTACATTCGCCGTATATACAAACGTACTCGCGCATTTGTAGATGGCATGCCTTTATATGTTGTGCGAGATTAGTCCGACTATCAGTTTTGAACTCGCAGAATTTACACGCGTGCTGTTTTTCTGCCTTGGTATGGACATTCTTGACGTGCCGGCGAAAGCTACACTCCAGTGTAAAGACCTTGCTGCATTCACCACATTTGTATCTTTTCCCTTCGTGGACGCTTGCCATATGTTGACGCAGGTGGTTACCATTGATCGATGCATATTCGCACCCCACATGGGGGCATACGAAATGATATGTCAGAAACTCGATCCCCTGTTCATCAGCGCATTTCTTACACAGGCGCCTTTTGTTGCCTTGTAAATCATCATAACACGCTTGCGTCACTTTTCGACCCTTATCATGATAGCAAGAGACACAGGCGCTATGCCACTGCTTGTCCGTGTTTGACTTGCACCTGACTGCTCCATTCGGCAACGTTTTAATTTCGCATGATTCCTTGGTTAGCTTTTGCTTCTTGGCGGTCCGTTCTATATGTTCATCGACAGACGACATTTCTGTGTCTTTCGTTTTATCGTCTTGTTATATATGTGAGACATAATTCTTTTTCTTTCAGAAACCGCGCTGCCAATTAATCGAAAAATTCCCGATTTTCGAAAAGAGGCATTTTTGGCGGGAAATTTTGATTCGATAGGCCTGAATCGGAAATTCAAAGCAGGCACACGAGCTGCTGTCAGCAAGGGACATTGACCCCGGGCGCGCAGCCGAGATACAAAAGCTCATTAGCTCTCACCGGGACACGCCCGGCCTGAAGCTGCAGCTCAAGAAGCACCGGCTGCTCGGCCTGTTCAAACATCGGCAGTTGTGTACGCCCGCCGTGGTGGTCCGGTTCGGCCTCCACCGCGACTTTGTCCTGGACAAGCTCGAGTCTTATTTAAGTGGTCGGCCTGAGCCAGCGCTCGGGGAGCTCCACGACCAGCTACGGCACGCGCACCTAACAGACCTTACGGGCACTGCTGCCCCGCGCGCGGGCACTACTGCCCTCATTGCTCAAGGACGATGTCTTTGCCACCGGTACGCCTCACGACCGTCACACGCTGGACAGGCTGACTGACCTAGTGTTCCTGTATCTAACCGGTATCCGGCAAAGTAAGTGGAACGAACTCTCAAGTCTTTTAATTAAACCTTCATTCTAGTGACGGTCGTCAAACTCCTACCCGGCGTGGTTTCAACGTCGATAATGACTCCGGTGCCCAGCGACGGCGACAGGTCTTGGATAGCGGTGCGATGGGGTGTGTCTGCGAGCTGTGCAGGTGACAGCATGACAATTTCCTGTCGCAGGGGCCCGTTGCCTGTGTCAGGTACCCAGACATAGACGGCACCTCCGGGGTCCGCCGCCCGCAACAGCTCGCGGGGGAAGTTATTCATGACGTAGCGGGCGATGTTGTTTGGTCCGCGCCTCTCCGAGCAGACCTTCTTGCCGCAACCGATTGTTTCACAGCCAGGTCTCGAACACTTGTGGTTCATGTCTGATATTGGTTAATAATATACACCAAAAGAGAACTTTTATTTTTCTTTACCAGACAAAAGGCTGCATTTGTAGATAGCCAGAGCCATCTTGGCGTCCGACAGGGCGTTGTGCGAGGCCAAGTCTTCGCGTTCTCCGGCCGGCACGATTTCTCTATAAACCTGTTCCAGCTTGAGTCCACTAGTAAGTTTGCGCGCTAGTTGCATTGTACAGATGGTGTTGAGACCAAGCAGGTCGACGCCAGGCAAGCCTTGCCGGAGCATGCGTAGGTCAAACGATAGGTTGTGGCCAATGACCACGCCGCCCGCGGTCGTAACGTCGCGCATCAATTTCACCAGCGTAGCGATTTCCACGGCCGCGTCATGGGGTGAGCTGCGCACCTGTTCCCAGCTTATGCCGTGGATGGTCTCGGCCGCTTCCGAGATGCGCACCATACGGTTGTGGTAGCGAATGAGCTTGCAACACTCCATCTTGGTCTCGCCGTTGACTTTGAGCACGTAGCCAAGCTGGATAGGGACGTCGGTGCTCGACAAGCCCGTCGTCTCGGTATCGAAGGCGAGCACGGCCGTGTCGTCCAGCACGAGCGGCGGGTCGGCGGGCGGTCGGGCCAGCCCCTTGCGCACGAGTGTGGCGACCAAGTACTTATCACGGCGCGTATTCAGCAGACTGCGGTGTGACTTGTCCCACGCCAATTTATGTTCCAGTCGCCTGGCTGCCCGTTGCTTCTTTAGGGCTTCGCTGTCCCTCACACGCTTCCATAACCCGGCGTTCTTGAGCGAACATATGATGCGTCTGGCCCTGACCTTGTCGTCCCCTACGTGCCTTGTGACGTTGGTGCAGTGCTGAAGCACGTTCCACAGAGCGGCCGGGTCCGTCTCCAGTCTCGGATCGTGCTGGACGCAAAGTTCCACGCAGCACACGGCCGGAAAGTTCTCTGAAATTTCTTGGACCATTGAATTTTTTCTTCGTTGCGCTGTATTGGTATACACTCAGAAGAAAAAAAAAATTCTGGGCGTTGGATTTTATATCCAAAAAAATGGAGATGTTCCACAAGGGGCGGGTATGGTACACGGGATCAAGAGAGCAAAAACCACAAGCAGCCGCTTTTAAAAGGGCGGACTCGCTCGGCCACAAGATTACGGTGGCCTTGGCGGACCCAACCAGAAAAGGCAGCCGTGCAAAGTGGTACACGTCCTTTCCGGGTATTGATGAACTTTTCGAGTACTACCGCGACTACGGTGAAGACAACCGTGCCTTTTACGTCATCGATCGCTCAATCGAATTAGAAGACGTGACATCGGCCCTTGCAATGGACATTGAATGGGTGACTGAAGAACGCGATACCATGACCCCCCAGCGGCTGGCTAAGATACTATCGGCCATAAGAGGGGAATTACCCATGCTAACGGATCACGACTGTAAACTGCTCGATTTCGGGCGAAAGCAATCTGACAACACGTTCAAGAACAGCTATCATTTGCACGTGCCATTGGTTGTCTTCGCCAACAATAAGGAAGTGGGCAACTTTGTCAAGACCAAGCTGTGGCTAGCCCAAGGCCTCATCAACGACCCGATGATGAAGCACGAGGGTAAGGACATTATCGACTTTGGCATATACTCACGTAACAGGCTGTTCCGTTTGCCTGGGTCGGCCAAGCTGTCGGGTGAAGCTGTGCCGAAGAACATGCCTGCCTGTATACAGGACCTGCTGGACGCCATCCCCGCGTGGTACAGGTCCATTACGCACACGGCCATCGAGGAGGAAGCCATGAAATACCAGCGCAAGTACACCAAGCCGTCGAGATTCGTGACCCCCGACGGAGACACGACCGCTCGTCATTTGACCGACCTGCTACGCCAAAAAGGAGACATGTTTACAACAGTCAGGCGCCTGCCAGACGGGAGGTACGTGGGCATTACGGACCCGGAGCACGGCCGGACATGCCTAATCAAGGGAGAACACAACAAAAGCGACAACTGCTACTTTACAATCGACAGGGAAGGTTACGCGCATTACCATTGTTTCGACTCGGAGGCACACCCGTATTGCGCTGGCAAGGCGATTGGGCGCTTACCAGGGCACGAGGCGCCGTCCATGTGAACTAAACATTCGACAATCTTGGGGGTATCCCTTTTTCCGAAATTTTCCATGAAGTATATGGACTTTTTTGAAAACGTGTGGAAATGAAAGGAAATGAATTCCCTGATTGCAGAACATATAAAAATAATATTAAAATATGTTTTTATTAATTGTAATACACTTTAACTTCATCTTCAGAGGTGGGCAGGAACCGGTCCGACACGGTAATTTTTCTACTTTTTCGTAGTCCCGGCTACCATGAATCTATGATGATAACAATGCCGAACATGCAGAATTTGCTTTTACTGTTTATTCTTGCTTATATTAAGCATTTTACTATATTAAGACATGGTTTTACCTTCAAAAAATTCTGTTTGCCCGCTGTGACGTACGCTGGTACGTAGAGGGGGGAGGGGGGGGGGGGGTGGGGGGGGGGAATGGGTCGGAGGGAGGACGCTTCACATCAGATTCTGGTGCATTATCAGAGTTAAACAAATTTCTAATTTCAGTTTTTAGAAGAAGCGTTACAGTTGCAGTTGCCCTAGACAAAAACCATTATGAAAAAGTCGGACCCAGAAAAATTCATTCAAAAAAAATAATCACATACGACCACGTCCACGTCCACGTCCACGTCCACCCGCAGCACGACGTGCGCGGCGACGTCCGCGCAAACGGATTCCTGAGTTACGCATTCTCCAACTTGCGTCGGAGCGATCTGAATCAACTACAATATGGATAGCATCATGTTAAGGAGGAGAAGAACAAGAAGAAGAAGAAGAAGAAGAAGAAGAAGAAGAAGAAGAAGAAGAAGAAGAAGAAG
Organism: Paulinella micropora; assembly: GCA_019918135.1. Lineage (NCBI taxonomy): Eukaryota > Cercozoa > Imbricatea > Euglyphida > Paulinellidae > Paulinella > Paulinella micropora. Next base: position 44,302 of record WBZZ01001732.1, read on the forward strand.
AAGAAGAAGAAGAAGAAGAAAACTAATACCATGCTTTTCTTCCTCTGAACCAGAAGATCGATCAGACGATGAGTCAGTTGATGAACTGGAAGATGAAGTATCAGATAAGTCATCCTCTGAATCTGCCACTGGTTCTGCAGGCTGAGCAGCACCAAGCTCTTCTTCCTCAGGGAACCCACAGTCGCATCGTTCGAAATGGTTCCACGCTTGTTCAATAAGCTCTGCCTTCTTGAACTGTTTCCGATCGGAGTTTTGCGTTGCAACACCATGCATTCTCATCCATGATTTCAATTCGCTAACTACCATCTGCTTGGACGCAAATTGCTTTTTTTCCTCTGACGATCTTAGCAACGTGAGAATTTTCCGCCAAGGCTCAGAAGCATTTCCAAATGCTAAATCCTGCTCCTGCTTTTCTTCGCTAGTAAGCTGTCTTGCACCACGCCATCTCGGGTGAGCTGGAGGACGTCCTTCATTAACAAAATAAGTGCGTGGTAAGGACAGCAGCTCTTCATCGGTCAAACGCGTAAGTGCGTTCATTTTCTCCTGTCGTTCTTGAGGCAACTCCATCCAATTTACAGGTAGCTCGTCGATCAATCGAAATTCTGCTCTCCATTCCTTGCCTTTTGCATCGACACAGGACATATGAGCAGGACGGCCGGGCAGGCCGCCTTCGAAGTAATCTCCATCCACCTCTACTCTGGTCAAATTTCCACCTGCTAACATTTCCTCCACATGTGCTCGCTCATCCGGCCCTAGGTATTTAGTAGCCAAAGCACGAATATCCTTCTTCAGGCGCGGATTGACGAAGTAGCCGACTGGAAGCTTGGGAGGCATGTCGGTCGCTGTCATAAATAGAGAGAGAGATAGATAGATAGAACGAGAGAAAGAGAGAGAGAGATATATATATATATATAGAGAGAGAGAGAGAGAAAGAGAAAGATAGATAATATTATTACCGGGGCGTCCGATAAACAAATTGATCGGTTCTCCTCTGGGATCATCACGCACTCCATGAAAATCCTGTGCGTCTCCCCAAGTAGCGATCTCTACAGTCGGCAAAGCGTCAGGATCTTTCTTGGTGATTCTATATGCCAAGGGTTTGTTGTAGTTTTTGAAACTCTTGTTCATACACGGGCTAAAATGAGTCATCCAGTCGTAGTTACATCCGAGAACAACCAGCACATGCCTCTTCTTGTGCTGCTTCTTGAATGCAAGAATGAGCTTTAATAACGCTTGAGCGATGTTAGTTGTCAGGAAGGTGCTCTTCCACCCGATATCCATAACTCGAAATTCCTGATCATCTCCATCGTGCCCGTGCCCTGGTGGCTTGCGATGTGACTCTACTTGGAAACGGATTCCTCTGTCAACGACATTGAGCCCAAGGAAACCCAGCATCGCCCACGCGGTGTTATCACCAGCTCCGTCCCACTCAAGATATAATTTCCACGCTTGCATTGTGCGAGGGTTCCAAAGTTGCCAATGTAAAAGTGCGGCAAGCATAGTAATGTTGCTGTTCGCGCCGTGTTCTACCGCGCCTTCAAGGTACGTCAGAATAAAATGCGTATCGGTAGTGTAGCAGGTATTGATTCCAACGCAAAGGCGAAACACAATTTTTCCTTTGAAATCTTTCGCGGCGCGGCGGCAAGATGGGATCTTCACTGGCGGTTTCATATCGGCTGATATGACTGTGGCAGCAAAATCTGCTGGTGCTGCCTTCTTGCGCTGCATGCTGGCAACGCGGCACGCCCTGTGAATTTTGTGATGAAGCCTGCTACGGCGACGCCATTCTTGAGCTTCTACTTCAGTCCTGAAACCGTTAGAATGATCAGCAGCAAGCTCTGTGCAGATCTCGCATTTTGAGAAATGTCCTTCTGCAAAACAAACCTGTAATAAGTAATGATAACGAAAATATGCATAATACCTCTGACAAACTTGACGTGCGGAAAATCCATGCGCCAAACTTTGTTGATCGTATTGTCTGTCGGAGGATTATTTGGATCAACTCGTTTCGAACAACCAAACCGAAGGCACATATCTTTCCAATTCTCGCGAACATAGTTTTGGACTCCTGCGTCCTGAGCCATTTCTTGCATCCTCCATATTCCGTCGCTGCATATCTCCGGGTAACTCTCCATGAACTTCTCGCAGAGTAATACTGCTACCACATCTTCTGTTTCAGGAACGGTTGAGTAGCTTTTTGTCAAAACCTTCGTGTTATTTGCAAGAAGTTTGTGTGCTCTTGACAAAACTTTATCACCGATCCCGTAGATACGCTGCCAGGCTACTTTGCACACAGCCTCCGTTAAATACATATACTGAAACGATCCAGTTTTTGTTTGAAACGATTCAAGCTGCGAAGCTGCCCAAGAATAAAGCTCACTGAGAGTCGATGATGATTGCATTCCTGCTCGATTCGTTAATGAATTTAATTGGATGCATCCCTGTTTGCAGGGAACTCCCAATTTTCATAGTGAAATGATCAGAAAATGCAGCATGATCTGCAGCACGCAAAGACTTTCCTCCTGGTTCGAGGAGCCCAAGCTGAAAAGAAGGAGGAAGGTATTATCAGCAAAGACTCCGTAGCCACCACCACGGTGTGCCACATATATCGGCGCCTTGCTAGCCCTCAGCATGGCATACCTAAAGTTTGAAATACACATGAAAAAAATGGCAGCGCTTCCCGTTAGAGGGAATCACTAAAAAAAAAAAAGGACAGAGAAAGGCTCACTGATAGAAGGCCACACACACTAGCTAGTTATACTAAAGCTAGTATCTATACTCCCCTCTTTAAACTATGCTATATAATAATAATAATAATAATAATAATAATAATAATAATAATAATAATAATAATAATAATAATAATAATAATAATAATAATAACAATAATAACAATAATAATAATAATAATAGATTTATCAGTCAATTGGCCTTTGATCCTGTCGGACATGTGCCTCCATTGGTAGCACGGGGCCGTTCGGTGACGCGGCTCCGCTCCAAAGACTCAATAATAATAATAATAATAATAATAATAATAATAATAATAATAATAATAATAATAATAATAATAATAATAATAATAATAGTGCTTCTCAGTCAATGGCGAATGCATTTCTGCACATGTGCCTCCATCGTCTCACCCGTGAGGGGAGTACGAAGATTTGACGATAGGCTCTACTGACACCCCCGCAAGGCAGCT
>WBZZ01001732.1:52500-75000 GCA_019918135.1 Paulinella micropora
GAAGCGCTGCCATTTTTTTTTAATTTAAACTCTCTTTTTATTATTATTATTATTATTCCTCTTTTGCTGCTGCTTTAATTAGCTTGCTCTTTAAGTTCACATCCGAGGACAACAAACATCGGGAGGGGGCGCTCGCGCTCGACGTTGCACTTACAAAGTACAACAATTTCGAACTGAAGGCGTCCACGCTCCCGGGTCTTTTTCCCTATAAGTATGAAAGATTTTTATAAACTGATTGTTTATTTTTTATTTGCAGGCTCTTCATTGTCTTTCCCATTGGTTGGCGCAAGAAGACTCCTGCGCAAGTCAATCGAGGTACTGTATGTTTTTCAAAAATTCACAAGCTGCACATATTTTTTATACTTGGATGTTGCAGGATCGAAGCGCTTCATTTTTGCTGCGCGCGAGGTCGACACTGACGGCGATGGCAAGGCTGACGAAATCCAATATCAGCTCATGGGTTTTTTTGGTTTTAACCTTAAACACTCTTGCATGCTTGATCCGTCGCCGATGGACTTCGAGAAGCAGGTGAAGCCCGCGTGGCTCCTCTACGTCGGTAACCCCACGAACCCGCCTATGATTTGCAACTGGCGGAAGCGGGAGCTTTTGCTTCTGTACGAAGCAAACAAGGTCATTTCTTCTTCTTCTTCTTCTTCTTCTTCTTCTTCTTCTTCTTCCTCTTCTTCTTCCATTTTTCTTTTTCTTCTTCATATACATGTTATTATTCTTTTTCTCCACCAGCTCCATCTTTTTTTTTTTTTTTTTTTGTTTTTTTTTTTTTGTTTTTGTTTTTGTTTTTTTTGGCATCTTCCTTTTCTTTATTTTGCATATTTACTGCATGCTCGCCTGAAACGTTAGAAGAAGAATCAAAAAAAGGGCCCGACTGAGCCTCGCTCTTCGGGCAGGCCAAAAAAACTGAGATTCGGTAGCAACATTGTATGTAATGAAAAATGAAGGATGTATGTAATATTGTTTGGTTCTTTGTGCAGAATCCATCGACGTCGACGATGTTCCAGACGTTCCAGACGTCCCTGAAGAAGAAGAGACCCCTGAGCCTCCTATGCCTAAGGGGTCCAGCAAGAAAAAGCCAGGTACTAGCAAATTTCATCTTTTTTTGTGTGCTTTTTTTTCAGTGTTTCTAATTTCTGACGTGACTAGGCAAGCCGAAGTCCAAAAAGCCCGCGGTCGACGCTGATGAAGTGGACATGTCGTTGGAGGTATAATCTTTCCTACTCCTTCTTCTTCTTTTTCTTTTTTTTTGTGAGGGGGGGGGCCCCCGGGGGGGGGGGGGTCAAAAGGTCTCTTTGGGCGCCGCAGCATATAGTTTAGAGAGGGGAGTATAGCTACTAGCTTTAGTATGGCTAGCTAGTGTGTGTGGCATTCTATCAGTGAGCCTTTCCCTGTCTTTTTTTTTCCGAGTATAATCTCTCTAACGGGAAGCGCTGACATTTTTTTTTTCAAACTTTATTATTATTATTATTATTATTATTATTATTATTATTATTATTATTATTATTATTATTATTATTATTGACATTTTTTTTTTCAAACTTTATTATTATTATTATTATTATTATTATTATTATTATTATTATTATTATTATTATTATTATTATTATTATTATTATTATTATTATTTAGGGAGTACATAGGCCATCGGTCCCTTTCCATGGGCTGATTGGTATAAAGCTCCTAGAGTGATGTTCTATGCCGTCACTTCCTTTATTCCACCGATTGGTGTGGAGACTTTCCTTATGGAATGGAGGACTGGATGCACATGGCCTTTTGTCTCAGCAATTGGCAGGAGATATACTATTATTATTATTATTATTATTATTATTATTATTATTATTATTATTATTATTATTATTATTATTATTATTCTTTGTTGTTGTTGTTGTCGTTGCTGTTGGTTTGTTCTGCCACTGCCTTGTTCGCAAGAAATGAACGACTTCTTTCAAAACAACGGCGACCGGTATTGTATTCAGGGTAGTTCGTCCGCCGGCGTGTCGAAAGAAGTCGTTCAGGATCTTGTGAACAAGGCAATGTCAGAACAAGCCGCATCCATTAAGGAAATGCTAGCAGAAGAAAGAAAGTTGAGAGAGGAGGAAAGGAAGAAAAAAGAAGCGCAAGATCGGAAGGAAAAAGAGGCGCAAGAGAAGCGACAACGGGAAGAGAAGAAAGAGGAAGAATTCGAAGAAGGAGAAGGAGGAGGAGGAGGAGGAGGAGGAGGAAAGCTCAGAAGAAGAGAACGAGAGAGTGAAGAAGAAGATGAAGAAGAATAACAAGAACAAGAAAAACTATGATGATAATGATAACAACAACAACAACATCAGCAACAACAACAGCAACAACAACAACAACAACAAAAATAGTAAGAGCGAGAGAGAAAGCTTGCTGGAGGATCTCACCTTCCACCCCCCAACGCGGCACCGGTCTCACCGCTCCCAGCTCACCTAACGCATGGGAGTTTGTTTTAGCATCGCTTGCGCTGACTCGGCGCTAACTTCAAATGCACGCACCAGGTAGTTTGCATAGCTTTCACTTTTCTCCTTCATCTGAAAGATGTTTGAATTTGTTTTGTGTTTTTTTTCTTTGTAGTAGTGTAGTATTAATCGTAATTTTTTGCACTGGCAGGTTTGTTATGGTCGAAAGCGTGATTAAGAACGTTTGTCGCGTGCAAGAGTTAAACAAACTTCTAATTTAGTTAGTATGATATTACGGAGTTAGATTTATTATTTTTTTTAGTAATTAAAGAAATTTTGTTGTAGAATCTATGTATTTTGCGTGGCGACATCGCACTTCTCTTCCTCCCCCGTTCCCCCCTCCCCCCTCCCCCCCCCCCCCCCGGGGGGGAATTTATTGTAGGTAAAAGCAATGTTTATTATCATAATAAAGTAAAATGCTTAATGTAAACAAAGATAAACAAACTTAAAAGCAAATTCTGCATGTTGGGCATTGTTATCATCATAGATTCATAGTAGCCGGGACTATGAAAAAGGAGAAAGATTACCGTATCGGACCGGTTCCTGCCCACCTCTGAAGATGAAGTTAAAGTGTATTACAATTAATAAAAACATGTTTTAATATTATTTTTATATGTTCTGCAATCAGTGAATTGATTTCCTTTCATTTCCACACGTTTTCAAAAAAGTCCATATACTTCATGGAAAATTTCGGAAAAAGGGATACCCCCAAGATTGTCGAATGTTTAGTTTGTGGGTCCCTGGTGTCAGGATCAACAACCACGACGAGCCAGAAGGCTACCTCAAGCCCCTCATTTTCGATGATTGCGAACAAGTCATTGCCGTGGCCGCGCACTGCGGTCGTGGTAAGAGCACCGCGCTGGTGAGGCTCGTTAGGCGCATGCTCGAGGAAGCGCCCGAAGGACTTCGTATCCTCGTAGTCTCTGCGCGTATCTCTCATGCGGCGGTACAAAAGGGCCAGTTTAACGGGCTTGGTTTCATACACTACAAGGAGAAGAAGTTTTGGGAAAGCGACCGCGTCATCTGCCAGTACGAGTCGCTTCACAACCTCTCTGACCACAAGGTCAAGGGCTTTGACTTGGTGATTATGGACGAGGCCCGGTCCATCGTCGACCAGATGTTATCTAGCGAGACAAACGGCAGGTTCTTGGGCCGCAACGCGCGCTACTTCTACGCTTTGCTCAGCCGGCCGGGCGTCAAGGTGGTGGCGCTGGACGCGGACCTCGAGAGCGACGGGGCCGTGCCCGCGCTGCTGAACATTGCAACCTGTCCGAGCGCGATCCGGGTCGAGCGCTACACGCAGAACCCCACCAAGCGCAAGTTCTATGTAACGAGAGACCGCAAGCAGCTGATTGACAGGGTCAAGTCCTCGGCCAAGGCGGGCAAGAAGACGGCGATTGCGTGCGCGACCAAGGCCTGTGCCGAGGCCTGGGAGCAGCTCATCAGGAAGGAACGCCCCGACCTCAAGGCTGTCCTGATTACCGGCGACGTTGACGATTCGCTGAAGAAGTCTATGCAGGACCCAGACACGTTCCTGAAAAACTTTGACGTCCTGATTTTCACCAGCGCGGTCTCGGTGGGGGCAGACGTGCAGCTATGCACCTGCTGCTGGTAGATGCCTCCTCGCGCAATGGTTGCGGCCCGCGCCAGCTCATGCAGATGATGGGGCGCTTTCGCAAAATGCAGGTTGAACGGGTCGACGTGCTGTACCCGCCCAAGCCCACGAAGGCCGACGTCAGCTACGCACTGTGCCACCGCCTCGAGAGGGCCAGACGAGACCTGCGCGAACGCGAAACCGACATTCAGCAGTACCAAGGCCTGATCAGGTTCCAAGAGACGTTTGACGAGGACGGCACCATGCTCCTGGCTCCTGACTGGTTCACGGAGCTGCACATCTACGCACGGGCCGAGAAGCTGGCGCAGTTTGAAGAGGAGTTCAAGCGGCAGGCCGGCCGTCACCAGTTCCCGCTGATCATGGAAGAGGCAGAGCAGGACCAAGGAGCGGCAGAGTTCAAGGAGTACAAGGAACTGGCCAAGGCCGAGCGGGAGAACCTTCTTAAGGACGCCTTTGACGTGTTCAAGGACTGCCCACTCGAGGAGCTGCAGCAGTGCCTCAAGGACCTCAAGGAAAAGACCGACTCCAACGAGGCTTCGGCCTATGAAAAAATCCAGCTTGCTTCGGTTCATACCCTCAAGCTGTTCCGCGGAGAGGGAGGTGACGAGGAGCGCCGTGAGAAGCAGCGGGCCTTGACGTACGACGAGTTCAAGACTGTCCATGAGAACACGCGCCCCGTGTACAACATTGCGGCCGTGTTAAAGAAGGGCCTGCTACATGAAGAGATCTTGATGCACCAGAGAAACAAGCTGCGGGAGAGACAATACATCAACACCGCTGACACACCTCTGTGGCATATGGCTGCTCTTAAGACGGTGCAGGCATTCGAGGTGCTTGGAATCCAGAACGCGGGGCTGAGCGCGGACGGGACATCCACAGTCTCTTTTACCAAGAAGGACGTGGTTGCTAACAGGGCAAAAATCATTGAGTTGACAAGCGCAGCGGTCAGAGTGGGTGGAGCAAAGATACGATCATATACTACTTCAGGGAAATTAGCCGCTGATCCCGCACATGCTCCTCTCAAGGGACTGCGTCAGGCGATACAAAGCAACTTTGGATCGACCATCAAGAGCAAGAGAATAAAAAAGAGAACCGAAGGCCGTGACAATAGAGATATGTATATCATCGAGCAGGACAAGGACCTTGTGAACCTCGCTATGTTGTCCAATGCGTACGAGGGTGGACACAGCGACAATATTCCGCCAGCAGCCTTTACAACGGATTTAGACGCTGTGGTTGAGCCTCCTTCCAAGAAACGCAAGATCGACGAGGACAACAGTGATGGTCAGAAGAAGCTTAAGTTCACGAAATAACGGCCTGCAGGCGGTTTAAATCCCTTTTTGTCATTAAAGTTTTTTTTTTCTTTTTTCTCGAAAAAGACTTTTTTTTTTTTTGGCCAGATCCCGCACCTCTCCCCCTGAAATCACTGGGGGATCTGGCCCCGTGAATTTCATATGCCTTCGCTGATATTAACACACAGGGGAGAGAAGGGCAATAAAAATACCCCAACGGGTGTTTTCCTTTTTTTTGGGGGGGGGGGTATCTTTTTCCTTTCATTCGACAGAGAAAAAGAACATGGATCGACGATATCGAACGGACTATGCCATTTTTGGGGCCGGATCCCCCCATAATATCAGGGGGAGGTGGGGGATCTGGCCCCAAAAAAAAGAAAAGTTAAAAAAAGAAAAAGTGTGTTTTGCTTTTTTGGCTGCTGTGTGCTTGCCTTTTTGCTTTGCTTCTTGATCGTTGCATCCCGTCATTTTTGGGGCCGGATCCCCCCATAATTTCAGGGGAAGGTGGGGGGGAACGCGTGCCAAAAAAAAGAAAAGTTTAAAAAGAAAATGTGTGCCTTGAATCTTGATCGTTGGCTCTCCCTTCAGCATGCGTGGCGCGCATTTGCTCCATAATTTCAGGGGGGGGGGGGGGGGGGACGGTGCAGGCATTCGAGGTGCTTGGAATCCAGAACGCGGGGCTGAGCGCGGACGGGACATCCACAGTCTCTTTTACCAAGAAGGACGTGGTTGCCAACAGGGCCAAGATCATCGAACTGACCGATGCAGCATCCAGAGCAGGCGGGGGAAGGCTACAGTCACGAGTCAAGGTTGAAAAGGTAGCCAACGATCCCAGTCACGCGCCTCTCAGAAGGCTCCGGCAGGCCCTGCAAAGCAATTTTGGTGGCACTATCAAGGGCCGACGAAAGATGAAGAGAGACGGCGACCGCGGCAAGACAGAAGAATACGTGATCGAACAAAACAGGACCCTTGTCGATCTCGCGATGCTGTCGAACGCGTACGAAGGCGACCAGATTGCGAATGTTATCGTGGTAGGAAGCAACACAATCGAAATCGATACGATAATCGAACCCCCTCTCAAGAAGAGCAAGACCAACGAGGACCAGACGACTCTCAAATTCACCAATCGTGGCCTGGAGGCCGTTTCTAAAAAAAAAAAAACCAATTTTCGGACGTCTGTATTTTTTTCGATCCCCCCCCCCCCCCGGTATGAGACAAAAAAAAAGGGTGCACGGAAGGGGCTCTGGATGAGGGGACAGATGGAGAAGCATCTATTCTCCCAAAAAAAGATGATGGTATTTTAGAATATATCATGCGTGGCACGCACTTGCCCAATAATTTCAGGGGGAGGTGGGCAAACGCGTGCCAAAGAAAAAGGAAAAGTTTAAAAGAAAAAAGTGTGTGTGCTTTACTTAGGCGTCAAAATGATTATCGGACTGACGAACCACGCGGTGCGGGCGGGAGGCAAGAAGATCCGATCGCGTGTTGTTTCCGAGGTGACCAAAGACATGGCACAGGAACCACTGAAGGGATTGCGGTCCGCTATCGGATCCAGTTTCGGTGCCAAGATCAAGGGGATACGAAAGAAAAATACAGAAGGGTTAAAGGAACGAGAAGTGTACGAGATAATACACAATAAGGAGCTTGTTGACTTGGCCATGGTTAGCAACAACACATTGATCGGTTTATCGCTCGCGTCCGTCTCGATTGTACCTCCTTCCTCTGAGAAACGACACGCTAAACCCTACACCAGCTAATCTCGTATCATAATAGATAGTGGGGGGGGGGGGGGGGAGGGAGAGGTCTCTTGGTTGAAAAGAGAAGGGAAAAAAGTGCTTCAAGAAAGGACCGATTTGGCGCATACCTCCAAGCTGTTCCGCGGAGAGCGCCGTGGGAAGTGGCGGGATCCGGCCCATGCCTGCTGCTGCTTTGAGTGCTTTGTTTTTGCTGCTCCCCCCTCCCCCCCCTCCTGTAATCTACGGCAGAAGAGGCCCATAAAAGAAAAGGGAGAATCATGTCATGAAAAGGGCAGGGAAAAGGGAAGGTCCTTCGCCAGAGAAACGAAACATCGAAATGTCTACGTCCTTTTTTCTTTCATGGGCCGGATCCGCCCATAATATCAGGGATCTGGCCCCAAAAAAAAAGATGATGGTATTTTAGAATATATTATGCGTGGCACGCATTTGGCCCATAATTTCAGGGGGAGGTGGCCAAACGCGTGCCAAAAAAAAGAAAGAAAGAGTGTGTTTTTACTTTGCCATTTCTGGCGCGCATTCCACCCCCCCATAATTTCAGGGGGAGGTGGCCAAACGCGCCCCAAAAAACGCAAAGATCGCGAATGCTATCGTGGCAGGAAGCAGCACGATCGAAAATCCAGGGACCAGACAACTCTCAAGTTCACCAATCCGGGAGGGAGGGGGGAGGGGGCCGCTGAATTTCGGTTCACGCAAAGAGGTTTAATAAAATAGACTCGATAAAACTTGCGGGAGGCGCAGGAGGAGGAGGAGGGAGACTGCTGCTGGTGCTGTATCGCAAGTTTCTTTTCCCAGTACCTCTGCATATAAATTGCCCGCTTGTCAGGATGGTTGTCCATGTATCGTTTGGTCCGGCGAGCTCGCCCGGCCCTAGCTCGCGCCTCGTCCCGGCGCGGGGATATCTTGGTTGTGCGTAACCCCGCCTTCTCGAACGCCTTTAGCATCTTGCGGCGCATGTAGCCTCCGCCAAAGTGCAGGCCCTTGAACGGACATTTTTCATAAAGGGTCCATTCTTCCGACAGTTCATTTGCGCGTGCGTGGCAGGTGCTGCTCTGACACTTTGAATCCGAGAGGTGTTTCCTAGTCAGAAGGCCAGCATCGCAGAACCGAACCAGCCAGGACGGGCGTGTACCGGCGGGGAAGTGTCTAAGTTTCAGACGACATTTCTTGTAGGACTCAAAGTGGTCGTGTATAGGGGCTTCCGCTGCCACCGGAGCACACCCGCAATTTTCTGACTCCGCCATACTTTCTACACTATGGTCCACAAGAAAAAAAACCAGCATTCCGAAGGGGGTGTGTCTCGGGAAACTCAAAATTAAAAGACTTTAAAAGGCTGAGACGTGAGACAGGGTCCGGGGCCTGCTGGCAGGACATAAAATGTACAATGTACAAAATGCGTTAACGTTAAACCTTGCAACTATGCAGTGAAGTTGCGCATTCCAAGGGGGGTCAGAAGGCCCCCCCCCCCCCCTCAGTGGTTATTTTAGACACTTTAGACATGTTTTTTTTAATGACAATTGGTAAAGGAGTGAATAAAATAATAGAGATTGTACATTGCACATTGTACATTGTCCATTCTGCCGGCTGACCCCGGACCCCGGCTCACGTCTCAGCCTTTTAAACTCTTTTAATTTTGAGTTTGTTGAGACAAGGGTTGGGGAAACGTAGTCGTTAAGGGTGCCATAGCCAGGACAACTCCTTTCTAGGCAATGCTGGCTCTGGCACCGTGGCGGCAGCAGTAGCCGTGAATGTGGGCAGAGAGGCAGTACTTCTCATGGCCTGTACTGCTTGCCTTGCGCTGTTGCGTGCCTCAGTCGCGAAGAACAGTTTGTCTTCTTCATCCATCTCGATGCCGAGGAGCTCGAGAACGCCCTTGTAGGCCTCGGGCTGCGCCGCAAACTCAGTGATCAACCATTTCTTGCGTGCGCCAATCTCCGCGATCTTCTGTTCGATGAGCTCGAGCTCGACGCGGCGCTGCTCGATCGAGTCCAGCACCTCACGCCTCGTCTCCTCCGACAGCTGCTCGCGCGCGGCCTCGAGCTGTTCGTCGCCGATCACCGCTCGTGCCCTCTCGCCTGGCATCAGGGCCAGCACCTGGAGCAATTTGTCGAAGGGCAGGCAGTCGACCGGTCTGCCTCGCTGGCCATCAGCTCTCTCGAACGCGATCTTCTTGAACGAACGCTGAATATCCAGCTTCTCGACCCGGGGCTGCAGTCTGTCGTAAGCAACCCTTGCATCTGCATCAGAACATCCCTTGAAGGAGGCTATCGCGTCGGTGACGGAGAAAAAGCCGTCCTGTTGTCTCACTGACTCTCCAAAGTCAGCCTCTTGTAGTCTCATGAGCATCGGATTGGCCCCGATGGCCTCGTTGGTGAGCTCTTTGCGGCATTCGCCTTCAGACACGTCCATCATCCTTGCTTGGTTGAATTTGTGAGCCAAAAAAGGAATGACAGAAGCTGGCACGGGTATGAGTGGTTCAGGCACGTTTTGCCTTTTTTTTTCCAAAAAATCTCGATATTCGAAAGAACTCGGCCGGGCCAGGCTGTACCTACGGTGGCGTAGTTACAGCCCTTCTCCCGCGTCCGGTGGCTTCCCGGGAAAACGGTAGCCGTTACGCATCTTTTCAAAAAAAAGTAACGGTCGGGATCATGCTTGCAAAATTCGCCGGTCTTGCGTGAAGCCGGCTTTTGCGTCAAATTAACGAGAAAAGCTGTACCTACGGTGGCGTAGTTACAGCCTTTCTCCCGCGTCCGGTGGCTTCCCGGGAAAACGTAACCGTTACTCAACTTTCAAAAAGCGGTACACAGGCATGGACAACAGCGCACTGTTCCTCACCGGCTATCTCCCCGCCTACTGGAAGGACCACCACTTCACCCATGGTGCCATATGGGCTCTCTACACACTCACTGGACGAGCATACTTCCTAGCTGTTGACACCTTCATGGCTGCCTGCATACTTAGAGGGGGGGACAGAAGGGGGTGTGTCTCGGGAAACTCAAAATTAAAAGACTTTAAAAGGCTGAGACGTGAGACAGGGTCCGGGGCATGCTGGCGGGATATAAAATGTACAACGTACAAAATGCGTTAACGTTAAACCTCGCAACTATGCATTGAAGCATTCCAAGGGGTCGGAAGAGGTCTCCCCCCCCCCCTCAGTGGTTATTTTAGACACTTTAGACATGTTTTTTTTTAATGACAATTGGTAAAGGAGTGAATAGAATAATAGAGATTGTACATTGTACATTGTACATTGTCCATTCTGCCGGCTGACCCCGGACCCTGGCTCACGTCTCAGGCGATTAAAGTCTTTTAAATTTGAGTTTGCCGAGACAAGAGACCTCTTTCCCCACTGGAGATGCAGGTTTTCGCATTACCACGGAAAGAAAGTTTCAGGGAAAACGTAGCCATTAAGGGTGGAAGCTGCTGACATAATATGCACACCAGAAGTAGACATTGGTCTTAACCGGTATTCCTCCCATCAACCTCTCTGCCTTGGGTGGCTCTGGTACAGTGGCGGAAGCAGTAGCCGTGAATGTGGGCAGAGAGGCAGTACTTTTCATGGCCTGTACTGCTTGCCTTGCGCTGTTGCGTGCCTCAGTCGCGAAGAACAGTTTGTCTCCGTCAGCCATCTCGATGCCGAGGAGCTCATCGAGCAGAAAATAGCATCGGGCTGCGCCGCAAACTCAGTGATACACCATTTCTTGCGTGCGCCAATCTCCGCGATCTTCTGCTCGATGAGCTCGAGTTTCGGACTCGGTTCGACGCGGTGCTGCTCGATCGAGTCCAGCTGCATGGCGGCCTTGAGCTGTTCGTGCCTGCTCCGACCGCAGTTGTTTCGCCCTCTCGCCTGGTATCAGGGCCAGCACCTGGAGCAGCTTGTCGAAGGGCAGGCAGTCGACCGGTCTGCCCTTCGACAAGCTATCAGCAACCCTTGCATCTGCATCAGAACATCCCTTGAAGGAGGTGATGGCGTCGGTGACAGCGAAAAAGCCGTCCTGTTGTCTCACTGACTCTCCAAAGTCAGCCTCTTGTAGTCCCATGAGCATCGGGTTAGCTCCGATAGCTTCGTTGGTGAGCTCTTTGCGGCATTCACCTTCAGACACGTCCATCATCCCTGCTTGGTTGATTTTTGATCGAAAAAAGGAATGACAGAAGCTGTTACGGGTATGAGTGGTTCAGGCACGTTTTGCCTTTTTTTTTCGAAAAATCTCGATATTCGAAAGAACTCGGCCGGGCCAGGTTTATTTTAGACCATCCATTTCATAAGCCGGCTTTTGCGTCAAATTAACGAGAAAAGCTGTAGCTGTAGTGGCGCAGCTACAGCCTTTCTCCCGCGTCCGGTGGCTTCCCGGGAAAACGGTAGCCGTTACGTATCTTTTCAAAAAAAAGTAACGGTCGGCATCATGCTTGCAAAATTCGCCGGTCTTGCGTTAAATTTTGGTGTATCTAGCTGTAGTTACGGTTTGTAACTATAGCTTTTCTCCCGCGTCCGGTGGCTTCCCGGGAAAACGGTAGCAGTTACGCATCTTTTCAAAAAAGTAACGGTCGGGATCATGCTTGCAAAATTTGCCGGTCTTGCGTGAAACTTGAACCAGCTGCGGTTATGGTAGGACACGTGCTACTGCAAAGAGGAATTCCGTTCCTGCCAGGCCACTTTCAGCTGTATCGCTGCCTCTTTCGCCAGTTTCGGCTCGAATCGGTGCCGGTTTCGCGCGTATCACTGGCGAAGAGTAACGGTTCCGGGAGCCGTTACTCATTTTTCAAAAAGAGTTGCGTTTCTATTGCAACCTTCCTCTGCCATAATCGGACTAATCGGCAATGGCCGAAGTTCCTGTGGGTAACGACCAGAAACTCCTGGCCACTGGTGCAACACACGGGTTGATGGTGAACCCGGCAGAAATCAGGCGCCACCGGGACGGCTTTTACTGCGTCACTGACGCGATTGCAGCATTTAAAGGATGCAATGAAAAGGACGCGAGTGTAACATACATGCGAATCCGGCCGCTGTTAGCAATGATTGAACTCCAACTGGAGATAAAGATAATTGCATTTGTGCGCTCAAATGGCAGGAGAGGCAGCCCCGTCGACTGCCTTCCCTTCGGCAAGCTACCGATTGTGCTGGCAATGATCCCAGGAGAGCGCGCGAAGAAGATCGGGAGAGAGTACCCCGCCCTCAGAACACTCGAAAGAACCCTGCTGAGAGATGCAAACGCAAAGAAAAAGATAAAAAAGCAAGCACGGAAGATGTCAAGATTGTCCAGCCGATGCGAAGAAGACCGCGTCTTTTGCAGATGAAAATGGTCTCTGTAACAGGCTCTGCGTGGAGCATGCCAAGGCTAAGGGCACTCACCAGACAAAGAACCCATGTATTGACTGTCCCGAGGACGACAAGATCTCAGCAGGCTACAGGGACGAGAACTGTGAAAGGAGACTGTGTGCTCGCCATGCATTCCTGCACGGGTTGATCCCGAGGCCCAAAGCAGGAGCGTCCATCGTGGCCTGTGAAGTCTGGGACAGACTCGAACAGCGAGGCTGGCAGATCCAGCACGTGCATTTTTCAAACGGCACGAAGGACACGACTGGAAGAGAGTTCAAGGTGTCCGGACCGCGCAGGTACAGACTCGACGGCTACGACAAGGGGCTCAACGCAGGTTTCGAATTCCTGGGCAACGCATGGCACGGCTACCCACCCGAGCACTCGAAACACAACGAGAAATCGCCAACGCTCAAGCGGCTCAACAGCGTGCTGTACAAGGAAACGATGCTGCGCCTCGCTTCCATCCACGATTTGATGCCGGCCGGATTCACGATGTATTGCTGTTGACATTCAAGACAACAAAAAAAATTGATTTTTCTGTTTTGGTTGGAATTTCAGTTTTGGTTGGAATTTTGATTTTGGGTGAAAATTTGAATTTTTCAAATTAACGGCTATATTCGTCCGCAAAATATCGTAAATTTTCGCGAAATGTTACAGTTAAATTTGAAAATTTGAATTTTTGTCACAAAAATGAAAAACTGTCACAAAAATGAAAATCTGACACAAAAATGAAAAACTAATTTTTGTTGTTGTCTTGAATGTCAACAGCAATACTATGTCTGGGAGCACGAATTTCAAGAGATCCGGCACAAGCCGCTGGCGGATGTCACTACAGTATTAAACGAGTTTACTAATTTAAAAAAAAGCTTTTGTGGTCGAAAATTTCACGGGTCCACCGAAATAGCAGTTACTTATTCTTCGAAAAGAGTAACGGCTAGCCGTTACTTATTTTTCGAAAAATGAGTAACGGTTACTCTGGAACCTACCCCTTATAAAATATTCTTGTTAAAAACTATATATTATAAACTATAAATATCTGGTTTATAATATATAGTTATTAACAAGAATATTTTATAAGGGGTAGGTTCCAGAGTAACCGTTACTCATTTTTCAAAAAATGAGTAACGGCTAGCCGTTACTCGTTTTTTTTTTTAAAAAGTTCCAGAGAAAAGCGGTACACAGGCATGGACAACAGCACGCTGTTCCTCGCTGGCTGTCTCCCCGCACGTGCGGCCTACACCTACCTAGCCTGGCGTGGCTACGACCGATTACGTCTACTAGCGGTCGTGCCGGCAACCATTTGGCTCTCGGGCGCCCTCGACAAGGGGTTTTTCGGCGGCGAGGCCTACTGGAAGGACCACCGCTTCACCCATGGCGCCATGTGGGCTCTCTACGCACTCACTGGACGAGCAGACTTCCTAGCTGTTGACACTTTCATGGCTGCCTGCATACTTACCTGCCTACCTGACTACCTACCTACCTACCTACCTACCTGTTTGCCTGCCTGTATACTTACCTACCTACCTATCTGGTTGCCTGCCTGCATACTTACCCACCTACCTGCCTACCTGTCTACCTACTTACCTATCTACCTACCTACCTACCTACTTGCCTACCTGTCTACCTACCTACCTACCTACCTACCTACCTACCTGTTTACCTGCCTGTATACTTACCTACCTACCTATCTGGTTGCCTGCCTGCATACTTACCCACTACCTGCCTACCTGTCTACCTACCTACCTATCTACCTACCTACCTACCTACCTACTTGCCTACCTGTCTACCTACCTACCTACCTGTTTACCTGCCTGTATACTTACCTACCTACCTATCTGGTTGCCTGCCTGCATACTTACCCACCTACCTGCCTACCTATCTACCTGCCTACCTACCTACCCACCTACCTACCTGCCTACCTGCCTACCTGCCTACCTGCCTACCTACCTACCTACCTGCATATTCTTCTTCCTTTCGCCCTTTCCACTCTCCTCCTCTTCTCTCTTCCATTTTCACCCTTTCCACTCTCCTGCTCTTCCCCTTCATCCTCTGACTCGACAGCTATGCGTCTCTTCTTTCTCCTCTCCTCCTCCCCCCTGCTTCCTCTGCTTTATCTTCTTCTCCTTCTTGTCCTTCTTCTTCCTTTTCACCCTTTCCACTCTCCTCCACTTCTCTCTTCCATTTCACCCTTTCCAATCTCCTCATCTTCCCCTTCATCCCCTATCTCGACAGCTATGCGTCTCTTCTTTCTCCTCTCCTCCTCCCCCTGCTTCCTCTGCTTTATCTTCTTCTCCTTCTTGTCCTTCTTCTTCCTTTTCACCCTTTCCACTCTCCTCCTCTTCTCTCTTCCATTTCATCCTTTCCACTCTCCTCATCTTCCCCTTCATCCCCTGTCTCGACAGCTATGCGTCTCTTCTTTCTCCTCTCCTCCTCCCCCTGCTTCCTCTGCTTTATCTTCTTCTCCTTCTTGTCCTTATTCTTCTTCCCTTTTTCTTTTCTGTTTACTCTCCCTCCAGTAATGGCTCTTCATCATCATTACATGTCTATCGGAGGAGTTTCACACATGACGTAACGTAACCGTTACTCCCATGTTGCGAAACTGCTTGTTACATTTCCCGCTTTTTTTTGAAAAAAAGAGTAACTGTTACAGTTTTCCCAGGAACCTTTTTCGAAAAATGAGTAACGGTACCGTTTTCCCTGGAACTTTTTTTTGAAAAGATAAGTAACGGCTACCGTTACTTATTTTTCGAAAAATGAGTAACGGTTACTCTGGAACCTACCCCTTATAAAATATTCTTGTTAAAAACTATATATTATAAACTATAAATATCTGGTTTATAATATATAGTTTTTAACAAGAAAATTTTATAAGGGGTAGGTTCCAGAGTAACCATTACTAATTTTTCGAAAAATGAGTAACGGTAGCCGTTACTAATTTTTTTAAAAAAAGTTCCCTGGAAAACGGTAACCGTTACTCAATTTTCAAAAAATGTTCCTGGGAAAACTGTAACAGTTACTCAAATTTCAAAAAAGTTCCCTGGAAAACGTAGCAGTTACTCAATTTTCGAAAAAGATTCCCGCGAAAAAGGTTCCCGGGAAACCGTAGCAGTTACTTATCTTTTCAAAAAAGTAACGGCTCCTGCTGTTTTGGGTAACGGGAGAGTCCACTTTTTTTCAATGATGATTTAGATAAATATATATGTATATATATAATATATATATATACATATATATATATTTGTTAATTCCATATATATTTATTATTATTGTTATTACTATTTTATTATTATTATTATTATTATTATTATTATTATTATTATTATTATTATTATTATTATTATTATTTTGGGGGGCACCAATACATGGTTGGGTGTCACCGCCACACGGCGGGGTTGGGGCCGTTGGCAGCTTGTTATGAGGGGTACATAATCAGTGCTCCACTGATTCATGAGACTGAAACTTTTTACTGAGAGAAGCTCTCTCACCACGCTCACGGCTCTTGGCTCGGGGTGGCCTCTGGTATCACTCGGGGTGCGGGGGGTGGGGGTTATCTGAGGGAGGGGGTTGGGCTCAGTGGGTCACTGGACAGGTTGGTTAACTAAACTACTGTCGGTATGAGTGGGAATGAAGGCGACAGGCTCCACACATTTCCACAAGCCTTGAAATCACTCAACTGCCACAGTAGCGACTGCCTGGTCGCGGGGCTCCTGACTCACCCTCTCTCCCAGAACCCCTCGTGCTCACTTTGCGGATGCCATGGGGATGCTCTGGCGGAGGGTCGGGACGTGTTGGGTGCATGTGACCGGGCCTGTCACTTAGTGTTCTCGGTAGATGACTCTTTTGTAGCTTCTATCGGACGCAGGGTGGCTTGCCACGACACCTCAATGATGCATAGTACGTCACGTCTCTGGCCTGGTTACGGGGGCGGGTAACTGAGGCGGGTTCCTGAAGGCTGGTTACGGAAGCTATGTTATTGTTGTTGGGTTCCTGGCTGCTATGTTATTGTTGTTGGGTTCCTGGCTGCTATGTTGTTGTTGTTGGGTTCCTGGCTGCTATGTTATTGTTGTTGGGTTCCTGGCTGCTATGTTATTGTTGTTGGGTTCCTGGCTGCTATGTTATTGTTGTTGGGTTCCTGGCGGCGTACATGTTTATGCTTTTTTAAGGGTTGAGCTTTAAATAACCCCACTCGGGTCTTCTTTTATCGAGCTCACCACTCGGTGGATGGAGGCCTGGGGTAGACTTATACGATGTTTTTGATGCTAGGTTCCGTCTCCAGGGATTCGACTGGCATCGCTGCTTTGCCTCACCGCACTGCCTCACCCACACATCCACGCTGGCACACTGTTTCTCCTCTTGCTCTTGTACCTATGTCGCACACAGCTATGAGCTCACGCCGATGAGTGGTTGTGACGAGGTGCACCCAGCTGGATTGCGGGCGAGCCACGGCGGCCTCGCTCTCGCTCGCTCTCTCTCTCTCTCTCTCTCTCTCTCTTTTTTTTTTTTTTTTTTTTTTTTTTTTTTTTTTTTTTTTTTTTTTTTTTTTTTTTTTTTTTTTTTGCTTTGCTTTGCTTTGCTTTGGGCGAGGCCTAGCTTTCACATGGGCGGGCTGAGCCTATGAGGGGCGCACGATAAGCGTTCCATTGATTTATGAGACGGGTCCCAATTACTGAGAGTAACTTATGTGAGTTGCTCATCATACTCATGGCTCTTGGCTCGGGGTGGCCTCTGGAATCACAAGGGGTGGGCACTGGGGGAGGGGGTTGTGTTCAGAGGGTCACCGCGAAGGATGGTCAACCAAACTACTGTCGGTCGGAGTTTGTACGAAGGCGAGAGGCCCTACACCTTACCACAAGCCTTGAAACGACTAAATGACCAAAGTAACGACGGACCGGAGCGGGGCTCCTGGCTCACCCTCTCTCTCAGCACTCTTCGTGCTCATCCTGCGGATGCCATGGGGTTGCTCTGGCGGAGGGTTATGGGGTGGTGGGTACACGTGCACGGGCCTGTCACTCTGTGCTCTCGGTAGATGACTCACTTGCAGCGTTTATCGGACGCAGGGTGGTTTGCCACGACACCTACCTCGATGATGCACAGCGGGTCTGCCTCGTGCCTGGTTACGGATGCAGGTGAGTGTTTGTGTGTATTCCTATACATACGTACACGTATGCTTTTTAAGGGTTGAGCTTTAAATAACCCCACCTGGGTCCTCATTTATCGAGTTTACAACTCGATCAATGCGGCACCGGGGTCCCATACCACTTATGTCAGGTTCTTATGCGAAGAGCGCGGCCGCTAGTGCTGGCCCTATGGGTCAAGGCGGTAATCCTTCAGGTTTAGACGTTCCCCGTGGGAGTGCGCCTGCGGGTGGCGATGGCTACTCGGCCGGGGTGGGGTGGTCGAGTGCTCGCGTACCTGACGGGCAACCTGAATCACGTAGAGCCAGCAATCCTGCGGCATCTCGATCACCCTCCCCAACCTCGGAAGAGAAGTCACGTCCGGAAAGGTCTGGTCACGGCGTGTGGCAAGCGGTACCGCCACCGAGGAGGTGGCGGAGGAAGGTACGAAATGAGCTGGATAAGAGATGTTGCATAGTATGGGGGCTATCGCATGTCTCTCAGACAGTGGTCATGGCGCGAGAGCTCCGAATTCTCGGTCTCGGGGAAGTCGAGGTGGAATTCGCGGGCAGAGGTAGTGGGCGACATTTGCGGATTAAATGTGCGTCTTGTGAGGAGGCGGAGAAGATGGTGCGGCTGCTGCGGGAGCGTAAGTTCTTCACGGGAAAGGTTCACGTTGCGACGGGTAGGACTTTCCGGGAAAGAGAGAAGCAGCGGGCTGCACGGGGGGGTGCCCAGTATGTAGAGATGCAGAGGGAGCTTCGCAAGCAGGGATTTGGCTACTGGGTGCTCGACGTGGAAGTCGACGAGCCCCAGGGCGAAGCCTAGCGGTGAATCTCCCTTGGCGGAATGGGGCGGGATGCGGGAGCTGGAGGAGCTGGGGCGGAGGGTGCAGGATGGGCCGTGGAGGGTGGCGGAGGGCTCCAGGCGGGCTCAACCGAAGCGCAGGCATCGGCATCAGCTTCGTTCTTCCCAATTTGTGAAAGGCTTCCCACTGAGGGTGGCCTCACATAATTGGCAAGGCAAAGTGGGTGCGGATAGCCCAGGCTTTGGGGAATGGCCGGAGCACTACAAGGAGCGAGGCTGGGTGATCGTCGGAGTCCAGGAGCACAACCTATCGTCGCAGAAGGTGGAGAAGCTCCAAGTCGACGGCTTCGCAGTCCTCGGCAAAGCGGCTGCAACTGGTGCGGGCTCGCGTCTCTTGGGGGGAGTCTTGACGTTGGTGGCCAACTATCTGGCACCGTGCGCTACCATTGTACAGGCGCCTGTTCCACACCCACAGCAATTGTGGGTGAGGCTGTCGTCTGGGAGCGCGACGGCGTCGGATGTGTTCGTCGGCAACGGCTACTTCCCCCAAGAAAATCAACGAGAGGAATCTATTGCAGCCTATGAGGCGTGGCAGGCGGCCGTCTCCTACTTCGCCACCAAAGGTCATGTGGTTACGGTTGGTGATGCTAATGCTAAGCTGGAGCCCGCCAGAATAGCGCGGGAGGAGGGAGTGGTGGGCCTCTTTGGCGAGATAGATGGGAGGGGTAGAGGGGTTAGGAGTGAGAATGGTGAGTTGCTGGCTGCGATGCTTGTTGCCACGGGGTTGCGCAATCTCAGTGGGTTTTTGCAACCACGGGGGGACAAATATTGGTGGTCTAGGCAGGAAAATGTAGGTGGACGAAGGCATCTACTGGATTACATCTGCGTCTCTTCCGAGCTGGCGGAGGAGGCAAGCTTCGGCGTCGACGAGGTAGACCTTGATACCGACCACAAAGCTGTGTGGGCGGAACTGGTCTGGGGGGGACAGCCACCCCCCAAAAAGCAGGTAAAGAGGTACAAAGCATTCAAGGCAGAGCGCTTGATAGGCAGGGTAGTTGAGGGTAAGGAGAGTGAGCTGTCTAAGCTTAGATTGAAGTACGACGAGACCTTTGCAGCTGGTATATCGGGGCTGTTGCCAGATGGCCTCCCAGATCTATCAGCAGTGGAGGACCCGGATGAGCTTCAGCAGGAGGTAGATAGGGTCGCTAGCTTAGTGGTCCGAGCTTTCACGGGCGCAGCCGTGAAGGTCTTGGGAGTTCGGGTGATTAGGCCAGGGTTTACTAATGCATGGTTTGATGAGAGTCTTAGGGAAGCGATTGCGCGACGCAGAGAGGCATACGGCCTCTGGCGAAGGAATGAGGCCAACCGAGAGGCCTGGCAAAGATATAAAGAAGCGAGGAAGGCGGTCAGAAGGTTATGCAAGGAGAAGAAGGAGCAAGCGTGGAAGCGGGTCCAGAATGACACCGCTGCCAACTTCAGGAGCGCTACCATGGCCACGTACTGGAAGCTGTCAAAGCGTTTGGGCGGGGTTCGGCGGTCGAACGCTTCTGCTCCTGTTCGGAAGCCCGATGGCACTCTGGCATGCACACTCCGGGAAAAACTACAAGAATGGGAAGAATACCGCCGACGTATGGTGGTCCCCAAAGAAAACCAGTTTTTGGAGGATGCATGTGTAGAAGAAGTCGGTTCTGATGAGGAAGCAGCGCGGATTGAGCCCGAGCAGAAGGCCCGCGAAACCTTCCAGTATAACGACAACCTGCGCGACCAATTCGAGGCCATGGCGCAAGCCGAGGAGATCCGGACTGAGACGGGCCCGCTGGACTATGATTACACCGAAAAGGAAGTGGAGCTCTGCCAGGAAAATCTCCAGAATCACAAAGCGTGCTCACCGGATAAGATCAAGAACTAGATGCTCAAGTACGGAGGCACGCGGATTGTGAGCTTTCTGGTGCGCTTCTTCAACTGGTTGAAATCGTGCGAATACACCCCCAGCGACTGGGGCAAAGCGATTATCGTCAACATCCCAAAAGGAGGCGACCCAACCGATCCGGAAAATTGGAGAGACATCGCGATTCTGAGCTGTCTGGGTAAGATGTATCTGTCCCTTATGGCGGCGAGGCTTACGGCTTTCATCGATCAGCCGGGCAGGCTTCGCCCAGAGCAGGGTGGGTTCCGGCCAAAACGTAGTACGGGGGACCAGATTTTTGTCCTTAAGGAGCGTCTGCGCCTTAGACAACAAGCTGGCCTCCGTTCTTTCGTTTTGTTCGTGGATCTGAGAAAGGCATTCCCTACGGTTTGGCGGGCCGGGTTGTTTCAGATGCTAACCCAGATGGGGGTACAGGGCAAGTTCTATCGCATTCTGCGGCGTTTTTACCGAAGAACGTCATCGCGAGTGCTAGTCGATGGCGAACTCACTGGTGAAGTGCTGGAAGAGATGGGAGTTCAGCAAGGGTCGCCGTTGTCACCGTCGCTGTTCAACGTCTTCATGGATGAGCTAACGGTCCGAATCGCGAAAGAGTTGGAGATCGAGGACCTCAACCGCATCGAAGACATACGGACCCTGCTTTACGCCGACGACGTTGCGGTAATTGCGCATAGTGTCACGGAGCTTCAACAGATTGTAAATGTCGTGGCGACATTCGTGGAGGACTATCGGCTTGAAATCAACCTGAAACCAGGCAAGACGGAAGTCATGCCGATATACGGGCACGCCAAGTCAAAAAAGTCGCCCCCATGCGTGAGGTTCCGGGGCAAGGTTCTCAACGTCACCGACCACTACAAATACCTGGGAGTTCTGCTCACGGACACCCTCTCCGATAAACCGCAAGCGAAGCGGGCGGCGGAAATCACTGTAGCGGGAACGGCTGCCTGCTACCCCCTCTGGATTGCCCATGAAGTTCCAGCGCGTCTTCGGCTGATGAATTGGCAGCAAATGGTTGGCGCAAAGTTGCTTTACGCATCGGCTTTTTGGGATCTGCCGGGCGCCAACAAGCTGAGTAAGCTGGAGGGCGCGTTGGTAGCGCCCCTGCGGGTCATCTTGGGTGTTGGTACGCGCACAAGCGGCTGCATCACCAGGGGTTTAGGCCGCACGCCGAGTTTTAGCATCCTTGCCAAGGCGGCCCTGCTTCGGTTCCTAGGGCGCATCGAGTTACTGGGCAACACAGCGCTAACACGCAGGCTTTACAACACGGGTCGGTGCAAATGGAAGGAAGATACTGAAAATTTGATCTTAGCAGATCACAGGCTGCGGGAGGGCTTGGATGCGCTCAAGCGGGTCGTGAACGAAGATGGCACGGTAGATGATAAGGACTGGCGGGCCGCTCTGGCGAACTGGAACGAGGTGGTAAAGCAATGGTCTGTCCGGCAGGAAGTAGCTGGCTGGGAGCGGCAGGCTAAGCCCTCTGATGGGCTTAGGGTGCTGCTTAGCCAGATGTCTTCCCGCTCTGCTTTCCCACGTTGGCGGGCGCTGGAGGGGGAAAGTCACAACCTTATCAGAAGGCGATTGTTGAGCTGCAACAATCGCCTTCGCCTCTACCGATCCAAATTTGGCTCATGCTCGCCGGACTGCTCAAGCTGTTTCGCCTTGTGTGGCACTGAGGTTAACGAGTCGTTACGTCACTTCCTGCTGCATTGCCCAACGTTTGCGAGCTCTCGTGAGGCACTGTTTAAGTTTATCGATGAGGCGCAAGCCCGGCAGCCCCTCATGCTGAATCGAGGAGGGCTTTATCACAGGGAACTGCGGGAGGCAGAGGAGGAGATGAGGCTCTTCAAAGAGGAATGGCTGAAGGGGGAGGATGAAAAGATGGCGGCGATGCTCGGCGTTTTGTTTATCCCTGTCCCAGAAGAGGTGGAGGAGGAGTTAGGAAGGTTTGTTGCCACCATCTGGAAGGAGTGGGAGGAGTTGGAGGCGCAGACTAGGGAGGCAGAGGGGGCGGAGGAGGAGGAGGAGGTGATCGACCTCACTGTCGTTCAGGAGGTGGGTAGAAGGAGGGGAAGGCCTAGTCAGGTAGAATGTCTGGCTAGATCTGTTGTAGGTGGAGGTCAGCGCAGCGTCGCGGACTTCTTCTCGGCAGATAACTCCTCTCACTCCTTGCACCCACTTGCACATGCACAGC